>BCJJ01000044.1:0-98111 GCA_039545355.1 Trichosporon coremiiforme
CTCGAGCGGACATGGCGAAGCGCTCGGACGTACGCCATCGTACACTGCGCCACCCCGACATGCACAAGCGGCTCGTCCGCCGGCGACTTCTGGAGTTTGAGGTTAGAAGCAGCTGCGTCCGTTTCACACGTCAGGATGGTGCACACAACGCCAGTACTTGTCGCTGGTTCGTACGCCAGTGTCTTCTCGGTCCTAAAACTTGTAGTTCCGACGATCATGTGGTCACCTCAAACACCATCCGCGTCCCAAAAGCCGCTTTATGCGCCCCCAGAGTCAACAAGCGACCCAAAAAGCTGGAGAATCGGTGAATCGAACACCGGTTTCAGACACTCGAAGACAGGAGATGCTTGCGAAGTCCGCGTCTTACCACTAGACGAATTCCCCGGATCAGGGGTAGCTGAAGACGTTCCTGAGCTCTGCGCCCGCCGGGTGGATCTTCTCCGGCTTTCGAACTGAGTGCCCAGAGTGAGAAGAGGCGTCTGCGATCGCTTGTAAAGGTTCGGGTAGAAGAACAGCCATGCGCAGAGATGGCAAAAGGTTATGGAGAATCGGTGAATCGAACACCGGTTTCAGACAATCAGCACTGGATGCGAAGTCCGCGTCTTACCACTAGACGAATTCCCCGGATTTCCGGGTAGTGGATTTGATCTGTCGGCTCGGACCGGGCGGATAGATAACCAGCAATCGCTTCAAATTTTCTAGAAATCGGTGTAACATCTGAGGGCTGGCGTTTGCCTGGTCAGCTTGCATCTTATGAAGAGTGCTGGAGAGTTGGAAGATGAAGGGGTAAGCGGTGCAGCTACTATGTGGAGTCAAAGTGGCACTCGCTCAGCATTGGGCGTCACTTACATCTCTTTGTGAGGTGTTGGACAAACAACGCGCAACGACTTATGCACAATGGCCCCCTTTGCCCCGCTGCACTTTTCGCCACACCGCCGTGCACACAGCTCGCCTCCTGGTCACGTCCTTCCAGCACACACGTACCGCTGATGTACACCTGGTGTACATCTGGCGACGCTTATAATGCGCACGCAGATGCTCTTCATGACTGGCAACGTCCAACACCTCATCAATCGCCCAGCGTGACATGGCGTTCAAGCCAAACCGTGCCAACAAGCCTACAACCGCCGCCCTGACGGTCCCGACGTGTCCTTCTTCAACCTTGTCGATCCCCGTACGGCCCCCCCTGCACACTGGCGCTGATAGCAGACAAGACGACAGTCACGGTGATGAAGTACATAGTCCGCAAAGACGGTTCGAAGGCGTTGCTTAATGTAGTTGTTGGTCAAGTCGCGTGCTAATAACAGGTTGAACGCCTACGGTCCCTCTCGTCTGCAAGAAGTACAGGAAGGAAGCCAGGAAGTTAGTGCAGGAGACGAAGGCGCTGGTCCAGGGGTCCGGGAGGAACTCTCTCGTTGCGGAGAGCACGGAGACTTCTGGAGAGCTGTCCGACGAGAACATTGGAGCCGCGGAGGACGGGGAGAAGCAGGGAGTGAGTGAACTGACGTGCAGGCGGAAGTGGCAAGAGCGCGAGGTCGAGGAGCGGCGGGAGCGGGAACAGCAGCGAAGGGGGAGCAAGAGGATGGTCGCTGAGGACTTCTGGCCGAAGGGGTGAATGAGGAGAAAGAGCAATGACCACAAAGCACTACACAGCGTATAGACACGAGTAGACTAGCACATGCAGTGCATGCATTCGCATGGTCCAGCAAGGGAGAGCGAGCCGCCACTGACGACTGCCACAGCTCTCCCACGCCCGCCTATTGTTGTTGACCCTCCCCGCGTTTCAGGTGACAACTCACGGGCGACCTCCACATCTCAAACCTCCACCTCAGCTCACCTCAGCTTTCTTCCTACCCTCCCTTCTCTCCGTCCTCCACGCCGACCCAACAGCAAACCGGCACAATGCTGAACGATGTGGTCGCCTTCTTCGCCGCCCTGCGCCCCTACGCGCCAATAATAGTGATCCTCTTCGGCCCGCGCCTCCTCTCCCTCGTGCGGTCCTTCCGGACCTCATCGCCCGCCGACACCCTCTCTCCAACCCTCCTCTTCCTCCTAGCGCTTCAGACAATCTACGCAGCATACTCCATTATCCGACCGCCATACGACGTCTTCATTTCGCACTCCCTCCCCACCCTGTCTCCCAGCCGTAACCTGGCCGAACAGGTTCTCCGCGCTGCTGGGTACACATCTCTCCCGGAGCCGGGACAGGGCGACCCAATCGCCGACCTCCTAGCCCGCCTCACAACCAAGAGCGGCCGCGAGATGTATGTCCGCTGGGGACACTCCGTGGCTGTGAACTGTGGCTGGTGTCGGTCACCGCAGGACTGGGCGGTTGCTAGCTTGCCCGGTATTCTTGGGCCGTACGCGCTCCAGGCCGCCGTCGTCGGGGCGATGGGGTGGCAGTGGCTCGCTGGCCGTCTTGCGGGTCGTCGAGCCGCTCGGTATCGTCTTCTGGCCGGTGGGGCCGTCGTCGCTGCCTGTGCCGGCGAACTCGCGACGAGGTGGTGGGCCGACCTTCGTGTCCAGAACGGGCAGATCTTCCATGTAAGTGTAGGCGCGGCCGCCGGCCGAGGCTTGGCCTAGGGTTCAAACAGAGCTCTCTCTCCAGCGCTCAACCACGCACAGAAGTTGACACCACAGCTCTCCTCCGCCCTCCACGCAGCGCGTAACGTCGTCCTCCTCCTCATCACCGCCCTCTACGTCCTCGCGCCAGTGCGTACTGCCCCCGCCGTCTTGACGCAGGAACAGCTGAAGACGGTCCTCGAAGGGGCAGCACAAACGAACCGTCTCAACCACGCCGTCCGCGGCGCCGTCGTGCGTGAGCCAGCCCTGTTGAAGACAGCGACGCAGGGCGAGGTCGCCTTCGCCCGCGCCGAGGACAGGGCGATTGCGGACTGTGCCGACGAACTGAGGGCGACGGGGTACAGCCGGGCCGCGAACAAGCCAGGCGCGAGGGCTTGGTTGGATGCTGTTTGGGTCAAGAGCCCCTCTACGCCGAGGAGCAGGGGGTCGACACCGCAGACACAGCAGCAAGAAGCGCAGAAGGAACAGTGAACAGATAGACTTTGTATGCATTACACCCAAAGGAAGCAGGGTATCGAGTTTCCGGTCTAGCATGGATGGACATTAACGCTGGATATTTACTGTGTACAATGGTTATCTACGCTCTGCTGCCCCTACAACCTCATCCCCCCGCCATCTCCCCACCTAGCGCCGAGTAAAACCCGTCTTGGGCTCCGCCCTCGACTTAGGGGAACCCATTACTCCGGCTCTGGCGGTAGTTGTACACCTGCTGCTGTTGCTGGAAAGCGTGGTCGAGTCCTCCACTGCCTCCGTGCGCTCCATGACCGGCATGGCCGTGGTTCTCCGCAGGAGTGATGCTGTTATATCCGCCATGCTGCCCATGCTGGGACCCATACGACGTCGAGCCGTGCGCGGCGCCAATACTGCCAAGCCCACTGCCGAGACCAACGGCCAGACCGCCCGGAGCCGGATACGGTCCCCCATTCATGTTCATCTGTGGAACATAAGCCGGGTTTTGGGGCATGGGCATCGGCGCGGCTGTGGGCATGTTCAAAGCCGGACTGGTCGGGAAGGCGGGGCTCTGGGGCACGTTCGCAAACGTGTGCGTTGAGCTCGAGCTGACGGATCGGCGGTCCGCATACATGTTTGCCTGGTACCCGGGGGCTAAGCCCGGTGTGCCGCCCGTGTACGGCGCATAAGACGGTCCGGCCTCGTAGGGGTCCGGCGCGGTGACGGACGAGTAGTCGAGCGGCGCGGGCGGGAAGTAGTTCGGGTCGCTTGTGTTGGCTGGATTGAGGAGTGGGTTGTTGAGGAGTAAGGTCGGGGTGAGCTCGAAGATGTGCTGCGACATGCCCCTCGCTCCTGCGCGCGTGGCGACGCCGCCGCGACGGCAGATGTGGATCCGCGGCTCCTGCGACGTGAACTCCTCGCCCCACCCGTCTGCACCTGGGCCGCGCGTGAGCGCGTTCGCCTGCCCGCCCGTGCCGTCCCAGGTACACCGGAGGTCCTTGCCGGTGTAGATCTGGACGAGCTTGGCCGTGTCGATGTGCCGGACCTCGATGAAAGAGCGCGAGATGATGAGCAGGAACGGCGGGTGGAAAACAATGTCCTTTGTCTCGAGCGGGCGGCCCTCCCACTCGATCGCCTGTAGGTCGCGGTTTGGCTCGCCGTGCCGGTCGACGTAGATGCCGAACGAGTCGTAGCAGAGCAGGAACTCGCCTTCCTTGGACCGGAACATGGCGAGCGGCTTGGCGCTCTCGCACTTCTTGCTGAGCTCGGCGAGCGCAGGCCGGTCGCGCACCTTGTTGGGGTCGAAGATCGGGATCGTGCCGCCCTTGAGGTCGCCGAGGTCCATGATCTCAAAGCCCTTCGTGCACACGATTGCGAGCTTGGACTTGAGGAAGTGCACGCTCGACGCTTCCGTGGGGATGAAGAAGTCCTTGTAGATGCGGAACCAGTCCGAGTTGCGGCTGAGCAGGTTGCCGAACGCACGGCGCTGCGGGCGCTGGTGGTCGTCCAGGTTGCGGTTCACGACGGGCTCCAGCACGCGGAATACCGAGTCGAGACCCTTGCGCTTCATGTAGAGCACGAGGGTGCGGCCCGAGATCTGGCCGACGGCGAAGAAGACGATCTCACGCACACTGAGTCGCTGCGGCGCAGCCGAGCGAGCGGGGTTCGCCGACGGCGCAGTCGGCACGAGCGCCTCGAGGTTGTACGCGAGCAGACTTTTGTCCGCGAGCACAAGGAAGATGCCAAACTCCTCAAGCACGGCGATCTGCGTGACGCCCCGCACGTGGAGTACCTTGCGTAACGAAGACGTCTCGTGGCGGATACCGATCCACACACCCTGGTCGCATCCGACCGCGATGAGCCGGCGTCCGTCAATGGTCGTGAACGGCGTTGAGCAAGTGACGGGGCCGGTGTAGTCCTCGCTGTTAGCCGGGGTCGCACCGTAGTGTGTCGCCTCGTAGAACGTGTCCAGGCTGAGGGGCGTGAACTCGAAGATCTTGATGCCCTCATTCACTGCCGCGCGAAGCACCTTGGCGTGCTGCAGCTTCTCGTGCCATTCGCCGCGCGCCTTGGCCGAGTCCGTCCACAGCGCGTACCGTCCGCTAAGCTGCCCCTCAATCATGTACGTGAAGGGGTACACTGTCTTGTCCTCTGTTTCTCCACCTCCAGCACTTCGAATACCCTTGAGGAGACCGACGGAACGGGTTTGCGGCGGAGCGTCAAACTCGCCCAGCGTCAGCAGCTCGAGCGGCGTCGGCTTGCCCTTGATCGTCCAGCGGAGCGGGCCCTCCTTGTTCCTGGACGACGCCTTGGTCTGCTTCGCGATGACAAAGTAGTTGTCGAACAGAAACAGCTGAAGTTCGGAGCCGCTGCTCATGGAGCCTCGGCCCTCACTCTGGCGGTACACGCGGCCCTGGTGGATAAGCTCGCGCATCGGGTTCAGCAGGTCGAGCTCCTTGACAGCGTGCGGGCCAAACTTGCCCCCGTCGAGCGACGTCTTCAGCTGCCAGAGCTTGACCTTGGCGTCGTTGATGGCGGTCGCCTTGTCAATAGCCTTGGCCAGGGTGGCAACGAGATCCAAGATCTGCGGGATCGTCGAAATGTCCGGGTGGTCAGGCAGCTCGGTCTTGGATGTCTCCTTCAGAATCGCCTTGAGCAGCAGGTCGTATCGGAGGAGACGCGCCGTGGGTCGGTTCACGAAGTGCTTCAGGCCGTGGCGGCCCGTGTTCGCCGGGTTCTTGAACACGTCCTGGGTGCATTAGTTCTACACAACCGAAAGGCAACTCACGTTATCCATGAAATTCCTGAAGGCGGGGTTGGTAGCCCGCTCCTCATCGATCTTGGCGTTCGCGATGGGCTCGTTCGGAACATATTCCATGTACGCCTCGTGCCAGTTGAGCGCCGCGTTCAGGATGGGCTCGGCGATGACGCCGAGCTTCGGGTGCTGCTGGACCTGGAGCTCTTGAAGGTCCCGAGCAAGTTGCCGGTGCACCTCGAGGAGGCTGCGGTAGTTGTGGAACACGTCGTGGATGAAGTTGTCGAGACGGGAGCGGTCAATGATCGGCTGCTCGGCCTCCCGGAGCGGATTGATGAAGACGGTCTCGATCGCCTCCAGGTCCGCGACGTACTCCATCTCACCCTGGATCAGCTCCCAGATTGCGTTCTGCCGCTTGATCTCGTCCTTTGACATGGCATCCTGGGCAGCTTTGGGGACGATCTGCCACCATTCCAGGGGTCCGCCGGGCGGCTGCGTCAGCGTCGCGTGCCACAGCTTGAGCGACGTCAGGTTCGCGATGCTCTCGATCGAGCTCAGAGACTCGGTAAGGAAGTCAAAGTCCGGGTCGTCAGGCGAGGTGTACTCGAGGATGCCCTGTAGCGCCTTCGGGTACTCCTTCAAGTGGTTCGCAGGCAGGTTCAGTAGGTGGCGGAGGCGGTGGTCGCCGGAAGTGGACACTTCCTTGATCCAAGCCGCGAACCGCGGACTGTCCTGCAGTGTCTCCGCCAGCAGCGCCTCGGCGCGGGGCAGGTTCTCGCTGTACACCGGGTACAGGTTGCGGAAGTCTGTCGACGCCTCGAGCATGATGTCTCCTACCGTTTGAATCAGAGGCGACTGCTCCCTGAGTCGAACGGCAAAGTTGTCGATGATACGCCGCGACTCGCGCCGGATCTCCTGGATGTTGCCAAACATAGTCAGCACAACCTCCTCGAGGTGGTGGTACGGCGCCAGGATCGGCGGGTTCGCCGTCATGAGCGGCGTAAGGAACGTGGTCTCCACGGTCCCCAGCATCTTCTCGTAGTTTTCCTCGAGCAGGATCGCACGCCTGATCGCAGTCTGGCGGTTGCGCTGCTGGGCCGTAAGACTAGCCAGGATGGCGGGGTCGACCTCCTCCTCCCAGTCCGTCTCGCTCTTGACGACCGCCACTGCCGTGCCACTTGGCCCAGCGTCACTCTCGGGCATCGAGATGAACGAGTTGACGGGCGTCTTGTACGGACACCGCGGTGCATAACAGCCGGGCTCGCCCGTGCAGCTCGGCGAGTAACACTTGGTCGCGTTCGTGAGCACGCCCGACGGCAGCTCGCCCGACACGTCAATGTCCTCCATCTCGCTCATGAACTTGAACACGACGTTCTCCGAGTCGCGCACGGGCTTGTCGTCCCAGTCGACCTCGACGACCCAGAGCTGCGACTGCAGCGAGCGCGCCGTCGCCAGCGCGAATCGCCTGTCGCCATCCGTCTCTCGCGTGAACTCGGGCAGGAAGGAGCGGATCGTGTTCTGGAAATCATCAGCTTTGGAAATGCCTGAAACAATTGACTCACCACCAGATCCTTTCCTGTAAACGTGCCAACCCAAGTTACTCCGGCCTTGACGTGGTCGCCTCGCGGTACGCGGTCGCGCAGTTGCACCGCAACCTCACTGAGGAATGCACGGTTGAAGAACTGGATCTCGTTGACCTCAATCTCCTCCTCTTCCTCCTGCGAAGCGTACTCGTCGTAGATGCCTCCCTCCTCATCCTCGTAGTACCCGCCAGCCTCGTGCAGCAGTAACTTGGTCTGTACCCATCGCGACGGCTCCTGCGACTGCTCGTTCCAGGACGGCGCGAGATCGCTTGGCCGGGACGTAGCCTGCGACGGCGCCGCCGACATGGGCTGGTCGTCACCGAGCGGGTTGCTTCCCGAAGCTGGCCGCTCATTGTTATCGGCGTATTGGCGTGCGTTGGGGAAGCTTACAGATCCAAAGGCGTGGTGCGTTGGCCGCGGCCCGCGCGAAGATTCGGCGGCGGGGTACGACACGTCCGAAACGTTGCCCTGCGAGATGTGCGACGTGGGCCGCGTCCTGACGGTAGAGTTGCTGCTGTCCACGCTGAGAGTGGGAGCGTTCGGGAGTTCGTTCGCGTTGTAGCTGGGCGACTCGGATGAGTAGTAGTGGTCGAGCACGGACGCTGCCGACGTTTCGTCGGGGCCGTGGCCAAACGACAGCACCTCTGACGCCTGCTGCCGGTGATTGCTGTGGGTACTCTTCCAGTCGTGCGCCGAGCTCGAAACCGAGGTCTGCGGCGTTACAGTTGTCGGTCCGCGGTGGAAGTAGTCCTGCTCGCCGTTGCTGCGGATGGTGGATGGGTGGGTCGAGAGTGAGGCTGCGGGCGACTCGATGGATACCGGCGACTGATCGTTCACAACTGCAGGGTATGATGAGGATCGATCAAAGGCGTGCGCTTCCATGTGTGCCGGGAGGCCGCTAGCCGGGCGAGGAAGTGGTCGAGGCGATGTCTGAGGAACCGCGCCATGACCATGATGGTCCGAAGCAGTCGAGGGGTATCCGGGGATCGATGGGGCCTGATGCCCGGGGGGCGCTGCCGGGAAGCTCGCCGTGTTGCGAAGCGGGGGCGTCGGGAGAGCTGGGAGAGCTCTCGAGTAGCGATTGCGCGGTGCATTCATGTTGTACTGCTCGTATGAGCTGCTTCGACCCGGGTTGCTGAGGTGCGAGTCGTGCGATATAAAGGAGGACGAAGCGGACGAGCCCGTGTGCGCGGGCGGCGCTCCAGCCGCTGGCGGCGTCGGCAGGGCGCGCCTCATCGAGCTCATGTGGTACGCGCTGCCGTTCCCCTGCGGGAGATCGCTGACATAGCTGCCATGCTCGTCCATGGCAGGTCGCGGAGGGGGCAGAGGTGGCAAATGGTGTTGGGATGAGTCATGTCTCGCGCCGGGAGCAGCATGTGGAGGTGCGTCCATGTTGAGATGGAAGTTGAGGTCGGGAGGGGGAGACGAGGACCAGCCAGAGTCGCGGAATAAGCTCTCGTACCCTCCCGAGGTCGGGCGCTCCATGGCAGGCTGAAAGGCGACTGGGAATCAGAAGTTCACCGGGTTATAACGACGGAGGGCGGCTGGAGGGATCGTCGATGAATAGAAGCTGGATGGGCCGGGTAAGATGCGGTATGGATATTAGCGCGCGTCGCGGGCTGGCCCTGGGCGAGTTGGACTTGGTCAGGTGGTGCACCGCTGCAGGCTGCTTGTGCCGTTGGTTGTCGCTGTCTGGGCCGATTGTGAGCCGTGGAAGCCGGACGGGCTGATAAGTGGTCGGGTGTCAGGTCTCAGCTCGTCAGGCGTCGGTTGGATTTGCAGGGTCGTATGTGCCGGGGTAGTGCGTCGGTGGCGGTGGCGATGAAACGAGCGAATGGGATATGGGGTCGCCGTTAAGCTTGGCCGAGGTTCGTGGTCATGCAAGCCGAGGATGACGGTAGAGTGGACGGAGTGCAAGTCGAAGTGTTGCAAGTTGGGAGCAGGACGAGGTGGAGTGAGGGAGGGGGTGGCTAGGGCGCGGGGTGCAAGGGTACCAAGCTGCGGCTAAGCGGTAAATGCGGCGGGGAAGGGCTGATGGCACGAGGGAGTAGGCGTAGGCCGCGAGTCCTGTCGTCTGGTCCAAGAGTCCAGTATAGCGGTGATGAACGGGGTCTAAGTGTGCTCGATGCAGCAGAGCCAACATGGAAGCATAGCAGCAACGTGCATTGGCATCGGGCGGTCAGTGGGCCTGGAGCGCGGGAGCCAAGAGGATGAGCAGAGATGTCCGCGCATTGCCCCTCTCTCTTGAGAAGTGAGGTCCGTTCGCAGCGGTGGTCGGGTTACTCGGCTTGGACCTGATGCAGTCGACATTTCGATGCATCTAGCGCAGCCCTGTGCCTCTGTTCCTGATTCCTGCCTGGCATGTCTGGGCGTATTGGCGTTCTTCTTCCAGTGGCCAGCGGCACGGCGTTTCACCACATCCATTGGGCTCAACGCGCTCTACGCTATACGTCTGCATAACTCTTCTAGCGAATCTCTCGGCACTCTGAGCTCCGTACGCTCTACGAACTCTCGTTGTCGTCGTCGTCCGCCACCCGTTGATACTCCCATGCACCGCAATCCTGCAGGTACGGCCCTCCGTTGGGTCAATGTTGTACCCAACCAGCCAACCACGCAGAGGTCCGCACAGCAATTCTTATCTGCCCATCTACCCCGCTACCCGACCCCGCCCTCGTGCCGCACCATCCATCCATCCATCCATCCACTGAACCACCCCTGCCAGGCATCTCACATGAATGCTCGACAGTCAATGCATGACACCGTCGCCATCCACCCTTGGCTCTCACCATCAATACGTTCTCACCTAGCCTCGTTTCTTTTCTCTTGCATCCTCCCTCGCCTTGTTTCCTTTTTTTTTTCTCACACATATAAAACATGGGTCAAAGCTTGCACTGCACATCCCCAGACCTGCAGACACCCTCGTCACGTCCCACGAACCACGAACAGCCGGCCTCGTGCCGCACACCTCAAAGCGCCTCGTCGCAGAGACGGGCCTCGAACTGCACCGCCGGCGAGCGTCAAACATCCACCCAAGCATGCCACGGCTTACACTTGCGGTGCTCCAGCTCCGAGCGCAGCACTGCAGAGCGACAACGCGCAGAGAGAGAGAGAGAGAGGGTCAGTCGCCTGCTTGTGGGGAGGTTCAAAAGGAGTCGATCTATGCATATGAGGAGAAGGAAATCGATGCTCAGCGGAACAGCCGTCCAACGCTGTTGCGCACCATGCCGGCTGCGAGCTGGCCGCCGAGTCCGCCAAAGCTGCCGAGCAGGCTTGCGTTCTTGCTCGCCCACCGGCGCTGCGCGTCGCGGTCCGCGTACGTGAAGCCGACGACGTTGGAGAGGTTGAACACGAGCGCGAGCAGCACGATCGGCAGGAACCTGATGTCAGCTACACCACTAGCACGGCCAGCTTACGAGACGTTGAACTTGAGGAAAGAGACGATCAGCAGCGCCGTCCAGCCTAAGGGGTACGCGTAGAGCGCGATCCAGAACATCTTGGCGTCGATCGGGTTCGGAGGACGGCTCTGGGGCTGAGTATGTCAGTTAACGTCGTGCAGCTCTCAACTCACGTCTCGAGACTCGAAGACCCAGGCACTCTCGCCCTCCTCGTCAACCTCATTCCAATACCGCAGTCCGACGAGCGTGCGGCCGGCAACGTTCCGCGTGTTCCAGAAGTCAAGTGACAGCAGGACAACAACAACGACAATCTGGTGTTAGCTTCTCCTACGAGCACACGGAACTCTGTCTTGAGGGCAGGAAAGACACGGCCATACTAACAGAAAGAACATAGTTGTCAGTGACTGAGGTCAGCTTCATGTTCAAGTTATAGTCAACACAGCTGGGGCCTTCGTTACTCACAAAGCCCGCAAAGGACGTAGACGGCAATGGCGGCTGATCGGAAGAAGTACAGGCAGAGCAGAGCCAGGGGGTGCGAGCTCGCCTTCAGGATACCAGCCTGAACTGTTAGCTTATCCGGGTATCTACAGGCAGCTGGACTCACGATTCCGCCTTCCTCGACGTCACGCGCGGCCGTTCCTGGGACGAGGACGACGGGCTCGCTCGTGCGCGGTGTCGGCGAAGCAGCGCCGCCGATGTTGCCCGAAAGGGCGGGAGGCGCCTCCTCGTCGGCCTCAATCGTCCCTGAGAGCAGCGGCTGGGTCGAGTGCGACATGGCGGGTTGCGATGGCGGATGAGGGATGTTGAGACGTTGCGTGGAATATTGGCCAGCTGGTGACATGGCACGCGTCAGTGGCGGCAACGGCCCGGTGGAGGGCTGATTTGGCAGGTACGCCGACCCTGCGGGGACATGAGACACGGAAATGTAATGCAGATGCATGCGATGTTACAATTGAGGGATTTGCTACAAAGTCTAATACGGTTTCAACTCCTCGCGCTCGCGCAGCATGCCGTACTCGTAGTCGCCAGTGATCGGCGCTGGCTCCTCCCCATCGCTGCCTTCTTCCTCCTCTTCTTCGTCCACCCAGAAGTTATCGGTGCCTACCCGGATGCGGATCCCTCGCTCGTACATCGACTCGGCGATGGAGCTCAGCTCTCGAGGCGTAAAGTGGGACCGCAAGGCAGGAGAGAACGGTAGGAGATAGATATCTGATGGTTAGTTGACGTCTATGCTGCCCAAACTCACCCTTGCACCCGCCTACGGCGGCGATTGCGCGATAACAGAGTGCCTTCGCAGCGCTTGGTCGTCCCATCAGACTCTCAAACTCGATGTAGAGTGTCCACAGTGCCGCGGAGCGTTTGCCGGATGTGGTGTTGACGCTCCGGTCCAGTGCTCGGCGAACACGCTCAGCACCTCCGCCTCGAGAATCCCAGAACGTCCGAGCCGAGGCGATCGCCTCCGCCCAAACTGACCAAAGCATGGCGACGATGCCCTTGTCCTCCCCGGTGAGATCTGAGACTAGCCGTTGGATGCGGCCATACACTCGTCCACTGGCCTCACCCCAGAGGTACAGGGACAGGAACTCGGTGTTGTTGGGGTACTTGGCGATTGCGGATTCTAGCACCTCACGAGCGAGCGAGGCGGGAGTGGTGTGCCGGGACGCGTGGAAGTGGACAATCTTCACCAAGAGCTGGAGCATCTCTTCGGCTTGAGGGTGGCCGTCGGGGAGCTGATGGATCAGCTTGGTGATATCGTCCCTGACAGCCTCGATGCCATCGGTGTAGTACGAGAAAAGGGAGCCAAGGAAGAGCTTGCTAGGGGACTCCGTGAGGCTAGACACGTAGTGCTAAGGTCAGTTCCTACCCCGCAATGTCAAACTAACTTGTCTAGACTTCAGAACTGAAATAGGGGAGGGCCGTTGAGGCTTGTAATCGGGAGTGGTGCAGGATTCTGCCGGGTCAGCGCTACGCAGACAAACTCTGAGCTCACCGATCAATTGCCGCTGCATCCCAGCAGCCATGACAAGTACTTCCAAGCATCGCTCGTCGTTGCCCTCCTCCCACTCCATTTCCGCCCAGGACGCCCACAACTCAGCCTCGTCGAGCTGGAGATTCTCGTCGTTGCTTTCCTGAATACGCGCCATCGCCGATTGGATGGCAGTGACGTACACTTGCCGAGCAGCGGTGATCTTGCCACGTTGTCGTTCCAGTCGAGCATAACCATCCCAGAGGGCTAGATTATCTCTGTCCGATGACAGGATCTCCCTGGCCACCTTGACACCACTGGGGTCAGTTTGCCAAACACTGGGCTAACTCACGTTCTCGGAGACAGCGCAGCTTCGAACGCAAACAGGTTGAGGACGAAGGAAGGGTCGGGCACCTGCGGTCGCAGAAGGTTCAGCACGTTCCGAGCCAGGTCGACGTCGACATGGGCAACATCGAGCGCGGTGAGGTCCCGGAACCAGTGGCTGCCGGCAAACAGGCTGTCACGGCTCGACAGCCAAGACTTGACAGGGCTGGAGAACGCCGATGACATGAACCGCGGCGCCTCAGCCTCCATCGGCTCACCGCCGACGGTCTGCCAAGCGATGCGCTTGACACCCGGGCGGGGTGGCCAGAAAGCTGCACGCAGACCCTCATTCTGAGCGACGGTCCAACGGAGTTGCGGATCTGTGGAAGCCGGAGATGAGGTGGGGACGTCAGGCGGCGTAAACGGCAGCCCGAGAAAGTTGAGGAAGGCAAAGATGAGCTGTAGCCGCGCTATGGGCGATTGGACCGGAAAGAGGAAGGGTAACACGTCCTCGAACAGGATGACGTGGAAGGGATCGTCGTCTGGGGCGCCCAGATCTCTCGCTCGGCCAGGTAGGGAGAAGGCTTTCTCGGCTTGTCTCTCGGATTCCAGCCATCGCTCGTGAGGAACGGAGGCGTCCGATGTGAAGTCTGGTGCCGTCGATATCGGGAAGCTAGCTTCCTCCAGAGACGCGTGCATCTCTTTCCAGCCCTTTCCGCCTGGCTCGCCGATGCGAGGTATCTCGGAGTCCCAAAAGTCCTCAAACTCTTGCAGCACGCCCGTGAACCACAGCACCCGATCAAACGGAGGCGCCGGTGCCCTAAGGTGGTCCGGTTTGAAGAAGGTGATCTCCATGAGCGCCTGGAAGGCGCCCAACGCACGCTCCGAGTAACCAGCCTGCTTCAGGAAGAGACACACGCGGAGGAAGAGGTAGACCATGTCTTCCTCGTGAGTTTCCACAGTGCGCACTGTGAGTCAGTTCATGCGCACAATTATGCAACTCACCGTCCGAGGTAGCTCGCAGTCGATCAAGGACTTCTATATACACGTTCACGACCTCGTCGATGCCGCCATCATTGCCACTGCTGCCAAGGCCCTGACCCTCCCTCCAATCAATGTACCCCAAATAGAGGCGAATCATTTCTTCCTCAGGAGCGCGGCTGCTGAGCTGGCTGATAACGTTCTGCCACCGCTGAGTGACCTTGTCAGCCGGCCAGAATGACTCTGCCGCGTGAAGAAAGGCGATGTGCAGCTCGGTTGAGTAAAAGTTTGACCGGTGCGCGTTGAGCGCCCGCTCCAACAGCGACAGAGTGACCTCGGCGTTGGCTCGGGTGGTCGGCTGCGAAGCCTGGTCGACGCCGGTCTTGCGCACAGAACTCGGCTGCTCCTGCAGATGCAAAGTGGAGTACTTGATCCACTCCTTAACGTCGTCCGGGTGCTGAGACAAGTGCCGCTCGAACTCCACTCGCTTCGCCTTCAGGCTGTCCTGCAGAGTTGTTACCTGCCCAAGCACACCTTCCAACTCGTCTTCGCTTTCTTCCTTCTCGTGCAAAATTGTTCGGTAGTCGGGCAAGTCGACAGCGGGCAGTCTCGCTTTCCGTCGATGGATGAGGGTGTAGTCGCCTAAGGGCTCGCTCTCCTCGCTACTTGGCCGCAACAGAATGCGCCCAAGGTGCCGCGAGGCTGAGCCCTCAAGAGGTTTGGCAGTGTACCTGGGAATCTGCTGTAAGCTATCCAACCCCTTTTGTAAGCTCACATAAGGTCGCCCCAGCTTGGCGATCTCGATACCTCTGTGCGTCCTGTCTCGCGAGTAGACGACGCGCAGCCCGTCATGGAGACCGAGAATTCTGCCACCTGCCTGTCAGCTACACTAACTGAGAGCGAAAGCTTACCTGCATCCCGGCGGTACCTTGGTGTTGACTCAGATGACGTCAAGTTCCACCTGGCGATGTCCCGGTCTCCGACTGTATCGAGGAAGAACGCCTTCGACGGCAGAGGGGCCGCTGCCTGTTGAGCTGTCGTCCGAGCCTCGTACCACGGCACGCCGTCTTCTTCCACCCTGACGGTTTCGTTCTTCGGAGCGGCGTTTACCAACTCCTCCGCGCGCTTGCGGTCGCGGCGGCGTCGATCCTCCTTCTCCTTCCTTTGCTCGTCATCGTCGTCGTGTCGTGATGACCTCGAGCGGTCATGGAGCTTGTCCCGGGCGTCACGCTTTTCATGCTTATCCCGTCGGTGATCGAGATCACGATCCCTCTCGCGATCACGGTTACGATCCCGGTCGCCTTCGCGATCTCTGTCACGATCCCTTTTTCGGTCCTTGTCCGTCCTCCGTCGATCATCGGCGCGTTCCCGTGACCTATCACGATCGTGGTATCTCTTCCGATCCCTATCCCTTTCTCTGTCTCTCAACCTATCCCTTCTCCTGCGGTCGTCGTCTCGGTCTCTGGAGCTGTCTCTCCGCCTCCTTTCACGGTCACGCTCTTCTGAGGGTGGACGAGACCGCTTCTTGTCGGCCGTCTTCGCAGGTCCGCTTAGGTCGATGTCCGGAAACGATGAGAAAGCCGGGGCCTTCGAAGGTCCCGCCTTGAGCTCCGGTAACTCCGGAAACGACGAGAACGACGTCGGTAGGCCGCTCATGCTCGTGGTTGATGAATGCACAAAATCGGCTTGGACGGTTGTTGTCACTGACGTCTAGAAGTGGAGGGTGGGTGGCGGGTCACGTGATGTCATCATTTGCAGACCTTCCTCAAGTGCTGCTGGGAGCGCGAATTGTTTGCGTTATCTGTGGTTGGATGCATGGAGTACAAGTACAGGTGTGGTAAACTAATAAGAGCTCTATGTTTGCTTAGACAAGAAGAACAGAGTTGATGCAGCCATCGTTCTCGGGGTTGTTGGTGATCTGGGCGTATTCTGACAGTTAGCAGTGAAGCGGAGCTTGTAACTCACTCGACCAAACGACCTTTCCTCCCGTGGTGACCATACCAAGCTCGCTGACGTTGACCTCGATGATGGTACCCTTCGTGAGAACACCAAGAGAAGTGTACATCGGCGACTGGGGGTTCTTCTTGACACCGAGAATCGGCAGCTGGAACGTCGTCTTGAGCTCGGCTGAGCAGAGTTAGCACTTCCGTGGGGCTTAAACTCACGATGCGTGACGTTGGCCTTGTTCATACGAAGGGCCATGGGGCGGATGAAGCGCTCGAGCTTGACAGGCTTACGGGTAAAGCCCTCACCAACAAACGTGTGCTTGTTGACCATACGCTTCCAGCTCTTGCCCTTGTGCTTTCCAGTCTTGATGACCTTGAACATCTCCTCCTCGGCAATACCACGGACCTTGGGCAGGGGAACGGAGTACTTGGCGGCGCGGTCCTTCCTGCGGTCCTTGATGGCGGAGGAGAGCGCCTTGGCGTCCTTCTGGCCCTCACGGTCAAGCAGATAAGCGGGAAGCGCACCCTCCTTGACGGCGCCGTCGTCCTTCTGCTTGACGTTGCGCTCGTCGTGGGCCTTGAGCTTCTTCTTCATCTGCACCTTCTCGGCGTGTCGTCGGGCGTGCATCATCTTGGCCTTGTGACCGACCATCTTCTGCATGGTCGCCGACTGCTTGTGGACCTCACGCGCCTCACGCTTGCGCCTGCCGTTAGCAAACTTTCAGCGGGTCTCGGACCTACTTCTTCTCCTCATAGTCCATACGGCGACCGTGCCGCCTACGGTGCTCATCCATGTAATCGTTCTGTGCGCGAGGTTAGTTCCCGAGCGAAGGTGTGATCGGCGACCCGCGACCGATATCGGTAGAAGTACGAACCTGAGGCTGAGGAAGTTAGCATGCACATATACGCATCCGGCTCACCATTGTGAATTATTCTCGCTGTAGGTGTAGTGTGTAGTGAGTGGATGCCCTGGTGAGAGCGACGTAGTGATGAGGAAGGAACACCTGCGATAATGGGTGGCGGGGCCGGGCGACTGACGTTCGGCGTCAAAATTTCTGATCCCGGAGGTCCACCTACGAGATTGAGATTTCGGACCACACGACCAATGTTGAAATCTGTCAACAATTCACCACCGGCAGTACCATGGGTCTCGCGCAGAGGAAAGAGAAGCGTGAGTGCATGAATGGGAGCGTTGCTCACCCCAGAACGCATCGGGTACGACCCGCGTAACCTGACATGGGCGAACGATAAGGACCGCTTCTCCCTCAAGCACATGAGCAAGCTCGGATGGGAGGAGGGCTCCGGAATCGGCAAGGACGCGACCGGTCGTTCGACTCACATCGCCGTCATGCGAAAGATGGACAACACTGGTATCGGTATGGGCCGCGCCAAGAAGGAGGGCGACGAGCTCAGCGCCGGTGCCGGCCAGGCCGGAGCTGGTCTCGAAGACGTCCTCAAGCGGTTAGCGTCGAGGAAGAATACCCCGTCGACCACTGCCGAGCCTTCTCCCGTCTCTACGCCGACTGAGTCAAGTCCGGGTCCGTCGTCTATGCGCAACAAGATGGCGTGAGTAACCCTGCATGCTGCTTATTGCTAACTATAGTTCTCGCCAGCGCCACCTCCACTCCAAGCGGTTAGCTTCCCAGTCTCCTGCCGCGCTCGCCGAGATCCTCGGTGTCCCGGTGTCTTCGCTCCCTGCGACTCCGACTGAGTCGCCTTCGGCTTCTGGCGCTTCTACCCCGGCCGCGAAGGAGTCTTCGCCCGAGGCCAGCACGCCTGCCGAGACCACGCCCGCCGAGACGGATGGCGAGCCCCAGCGTCTCTCGCTCGAGACCATCACGACCTCCAAGATGTCCGTCTCCGACTACTTCCGCCAGAAGCTGCGTGAGAAGGCCCTTGCCCGCCAGGCCGCGAGCGGATCAAGTACGCCGGCACCGACGCTTTCCGCGGGCAGCCTCGCGGTCATGGAGGACGTCAAAATCACGCAGGATGGCGTCGGATGGGAGGGAACGAAGATGAAGTTCGAGGATGTCGAGACCGAGCTCGCGGACCTGGGACCGAACTACGAGCGTCCGGGAGAGGAAAGCCCGTCCTCGTCATCTGCCGAGTCAACGGAGGAGCCCAAGAAGGAGAAGAAGTCGAAGGGCAAGGAGAAGGCGTCGAACGACGAGAAGGCGGCGAAGAAGGCGCGCAAGGAGGAGAAGCGCGCGAAGAAGGAGGAGAAGGAGGAGAAGCGCCGGCGGAAGGAGGAGAAAAAGGCCGCAAAGGCTGAGAAGGAGGCTAAGAAGGAGAGCAAGGACAAGAAGAGGAAACGCGACGACGAGAAGGACGGCGAGGACGACGGCAAGAAGCGCAAGTCCAAGTCGAAGAAAGACTAGGCGCTCGAGGGAGGGGGTTCTGGGTATCACATCTGTTACTGTATGCATATTCTGGGATAATCGCGCAGGTTACTGACGCCACCTGACATGCTCGTTACTCGCTCTCACTGCAGGTATGCCCGTACAGCCGAGGGCCCCGTCCCACCCCGCGCACGGCCGAGAGTGAGGACGCTCGTAGGAGATGACGGACAATTCTTGAAACCTCGACACGAGGAATCACGCAGGTACGCCGGGAGCCGGACCGACGGACGACCTTGCACTATAGGAAGCGGGGACCTGGGGCAAGACCATCGTGTTGAGCGCTATCGGCGTTGGGCGTCGGCAAGTGCGGCGGGCGTAGGGCCGAATGGACGGGCGTATGGTCGAGCGCGGGCGCCAGTGGCGGATCCGGCTTGCGTCCCGGCTTGGCCAGGAGCGTCTCGGCTCTACCGAGCGCGCCGAGCGCGTGTGCTCTGGGAACGCTGCGCCCTGCTGGGTCGAGAACAATGAACGAGGGTGAAACCGGGATACGCAGGCACCTCGTGCACACTGTCTGGACAGGATATACTGGTCGGCCCGGCGAGGCGCCCAAACGCGAAGAGCGTGCACGAGGAACGAGCGCAATGAGGGCAATGAAGCAATTAGGGGAAGGAGCTGGGCGCCCATACCCCAGTCTCATACCTGTCGGGGACCCGACTGCTCGCTGACAGAAGATAGGTGTCAAGCTAGGCAAACAACGGTCAGTGCGCGTCAGTGCACGCCAGGGAAAAGTAGGGCAGAGCAGGGCGAGACGGGGCACGATAGGGGGCGCCGAGCGGTGAGTACTCGCCGGCACGCCACGCGCGGGGGCCATTGCAGATAAGACCACGGGTCGCGCGTGTTGACGGGTGCTTGGGCGGACACAGGGATGGCCAGGGGTGAATGGAATGACAATGGCCTAGGTATTCCCCGCCCAAGGAAGCGCCAAACATGCGCCAGATGAACACGTTGGGTACGTTGGGGGCCTGGGACATGGCGCCTCCTCCGCCGCCTCCGTGCACCGCTTCTCGGAACGCTTTCGGAATAGTGAGGGACTGTGAGGGACTCACTGGGACTAATGCGCCGATTGCTGCTCGCTGCTGGCCGGATAGAGGGTAAGGGGACTGCATGGTATCGATGGTAATGGATACAACCGAAGTGGGAGGGGTCGAGGGCGAATGGAGAAGGGCAGAAGTCTCAGACTCGTGACTGGGTCATGACTCAGACCAGATGCTGATCGGACACCAGACGACCTTGCTGTGGATGGGCTTTTAGGGGTTATGAGGGGTTATTGGGCTCTCAGGGCCAGAACTCTTTGGAGATCAGACACAACCAGCGTGTCCCCGAGCGCAGGGCGTGGACCTGCGCCGCTCTGCGCCACTCTCTCACTCTCTCTACTCAAGGATCAGGATATCGTAGCAGTAGACGCAGCGCCAGCTGTCCTCGTCGTACGGGACCCACTCGCACGGGTCTCGGTGTCAGCGCTGTCCATCATTTCGCCATCGCCAGGTCGTCGAGACTCACTTCCGCGGTTGTAACCGGTAGCGTCGCCAGCGCAAGCCATTGTTGATACTGAGTGTGGTGGTTCGGAGAGAGAGCTGAGTAGGAGAAGAGGATGAAGTGAAGTTCAAAGCGAAGCGCGAAGTCGAAAGGCGAAAGGAAGAGAGGGACTGATGGTCCGGGTCGGTCGTTGGGAGAAAAGAGATTAAGGACGAAAGGAGGTTGAGAGTTGGGAATCATGAGACCGGCTGGATGACCCCGCCTTTTACCTCTTACTGCTCGATGGATGCACACAACTTTTTTTGGGCACTGCATCGTCGCCCTCCTCTAAGTGCGTAGTTCATAGCTCCTCAGAGCACCCAGAGCACACCTAAACTGCTTCACGTTTCACACTCGCGCTGCACGCTCGCAAGCACGCAAGCTCGCACTCTCGGTCTCTTCGCGTGAACCTCCATACGCCGCTGCCACACGCCCACACTCGTCACGCCATCTCGTCGTCGCCCGCTGAGAGCAGCGTTAGAGTGCGAAATCTCTCCGTCCGCAGTTCATCACAGGCCCCTCACACGGCGAACCGACAGTACGTGCAAGTGTGTAAATGCGTTGACTCGTTCCAGACCCATGCGTGTCGGTCTGCGCCTTCAGTTCGGTGAGATCTCATCTCGCACCAATCTCGCTGACTCACCTCCAGAGTTGCTACCGTCGCCATTGCCGAAGCAGAACACATCCAATGCACACATACACGGGAATGAGAGCAAGTGAAAGGTGACGGTGTGTGGGTCACCAACGTACAGCACCGTTGCACACTCTTATGCACTCGTGGACGCTTGGCGCGCTCTCCGGTTCGGAGTTTGCGAGCTATGCGAGACCGCGTTGTAAACAATGAGCTGAGACACCGGATACGGACCGGCGGTCACCGGCGACGCCAATCAATCGTTATCGGCACCGACAAAACGCGACAATACGGACGACTAGAGTACAGCATAACATACGGTGTATGATGGAGGTATATCAATGCGGGGTTGCAGTGGAGCACGTCTATTTTCCTTGCTTGACCTGTACAGTGCGCGACTTGTCTTGCCATTCCTTGACCTGCTAGCTGGCGAGCTTCTTGACACAAAAGAATCCCATCCCTTCCCTGGTCTTGCCGACCTCCACCTCCAGGGCGCGGTCGTCCTCAGTCGTCCACTGGACGTCGTGGTCTCCCTCGGGTCCCTTCTCACGGTAGCTCTTCTCCCACCGTTGCCGGCGAGCAGCAAGCTGCAACATGGGGCGAGGGTCGCTGTGACCAGTGAGCAGGATCAGGGCCGAATTGTCAGGCAGAGCAGCATGGATGCGGCTGAGACGCTCATCGAAACGTTTCAGAGCAGCTCCGACTTCCTCCTCAGGAGCATCGCTGTCGTCGTTCTCGCCATCCTGCGAGTTCCCTATGGTTGTTAGTGAAATTTGTTTCAGCACAACTCACAATGCTGAACCTGGCTGAGCTCCGTCAGACGAGCGAACGTGTAATCGTACTTGACAACACCCGAGACAATCGCATCGGTGACCTCGTCGTCTGTCTTGCAGGGCACAACATCAGTCGCACTCGCGCCAAACCATGAGCGCGGATTGCCGTAGTCCGCCACAAGAGAAGTGCGTTTAGGGCCCTTCGGGTTGGATGAGTAGCGGCTGAGGCGCGTGAAGATGGACTCTGTGTCAACGGACGGGTCCCCAAAGTCAGGACCTGTGGTCAGCCTCATGCGTTTAACTGTCAGACTTACCATGAGCCAGTTTCATCTTCACGAGGTCAACGCAGGTCCTCGCATCCTCCTCAGAGTCGTGTCCGCCCGCGTCATTCTGGATTGTCTTTGCCAGCCAGCGCTGCGCTAGCCACTTGAGACCAGGTTTGTACGGCGGTCCCCTGGCGTGGCGGAAGATAACTGTGGTGTCGATGACAAGAGGGTGACGGATCTTGAGCGCAGCAAGGTCGCAGTCCAGAGAGTGACCCAGAAGAATGGTATGCGGCGTGATCAAGGGGTTTTCTCCGGTGACGAGAGCCTCTTGGACAGTCTCCAATGTGTGCGAAGCTGTGGCAAGACGCTCCGGCGTGATGCCACTGTACTGCGTCAGGTGGTCCGTCACAGGCTTGGGAGGGGTGACGAGTTCGTCAAAGACAACCTTTCCCTCCAGGTCCACAATGGATACACGGGCAAGCTCCTGGCCGTCCTCGCTCAAGCACATCTCACAGTCGATGGCAAGAACGGGGTACTGTCCTCCAGGAGGTAGGCCCTTGGCTTGAGGGGTTTCGACCCAGCCCTCCTCACCGCGAACATTGCCCCTCCTCCTGCGACCCTGCTCATCAACAATGACAGGGCGCGGGCCTCCCAACGACGCTCCAGCCGTTGAGAAGTCGCGTGCGTCCACGATCTGAGGGCGAGATGCGAGTGACTCCTCGACCTCAGCCGGAATCTCTCCCGGAACATAAACGTCGTCGGAAGCCTCTACATAGGAGGGAAGGCGATACCCATTGGCAAGCATCTGGTTCGGAGTGCAGAGGTACAAGACAGGGGTGGAGTTCTCCCTGGACGCCTCTGAAGAGTCAGCCAAATACATCGAGAATCACTTACCCAGAACACGCTTCGCGTCCGCGTCCCTCTTCCGCTTCATATACTCTGGTAAGGGGCTCTGCAACAATGTGCCCATAACACTGTGGAGCTTTCGCTGGTCTCCAGGCGCCCGGACGGGGCAACCATACATGAACAGTTTCGGAATCGTTGGCACTTGAGCTGATGGCAGTTCTCCCGGGGCAAACGATGACGGTCGCGTAAGGAAAGGCAAAGAAGCCGCTGGGCTCATAGTTGGGAGTCCGAGGTGGGAAGGAAGCAGACCCGTAGCAAGCACGACAACCGTATGGGAGACATAGGAGGGGTTCTGAGGTCAGCTAGAGCAGATCACTATAACCTACGTCAACAACAATCCAGGACGGCTTCTGAGCGTCGGCTGCAATGTACAGCGACAGGTCGCGGATGTGCTGAACGTTAGCTGAGCTCTCAACCTTTGAAGCTACAGGTGCGTTCGGTTACTCACTGCTATACCAATCTTCTTCCCTGTCCTGAAATAGCTCGTATCGTATTGGAACTGAGGGCGATGCTTGTCGAGACGCTTCTTCTTTCGCTTCTCCACCTTGGTGAACCCGTCATCCAAGGGCGGAGTCGCCGACGGAGAGCCAGTAGGAGCTGCTTTGCGCTTTAAATCAAGCCTCTCCATACCGCGTTCGATGTAATGTAGTGAGGGAAGGTGGTTGCTTTGGAGCGGTCGATTGTCAACATGAAGTGGCCCGACATTCTGCGAATGCACGTGATCGGTGGCGGCATGTTCGGTTAAACTTCGGAGATCGGTGGCCAAGGAGGTTGACGCGACTGACGCGTTCATGTTCTGGTTCTCATACTCTCTCAACATCAAAATGGGCAAGGGTGAGCTGGCCAGGGCGGTCGCTTCCGAGCGCAGAGCTGACGATCTAGTCAATTGCCCCATATGCGACGCAGTTGTCGAAGAGTCCGACATCAACCTGCACATCGACCTCCTCTGCCGCGGAGCACCAGGTGACGATGGAGGGCGAGATAGTCAGCAGACTCCGAGCCAGAGACAGAGCAGCCAGAAGAAGGAGACCCTCCACAGCGATCCGATAGTGATTGACAGTACGCCTCCTCCTTCACGTTCTCGGCCAGCTGCCCGCCAGAACTATAGTAACGGAAACGGCATGTTCGGTAAGCGACCAGCCCCAGACGACAGCAAACCTGATAAGCGGCAACGGGTAAACCCTCTGAAAGCCAGTGCTCCGTGAGCAGTAAGGGTCGCTGCATCAGCTAACTTCAGACTTGCTGAGCGGTCCCGACCATCGTCACTGGACAAGTACATCGGCCAAACAGATCTGGTCGGGCCAGGCAGTCTCCTTCGCTCACGGATAGAGGCTGGAGAAGGTGTGGGTAGTTGCATCCTCTGGGGACCGCCCGGCTGTGGAAAAACGTAAGCCACGTTCGGTTGCTTGAAGCTAACTTCAGTACCTTGGCTCGCCTGATTGCCCGTACAGCAAATGCAGACTTCAAGGAGCTCAGCGCTACGAGTGCCGGGGCGGCGGACGTGCGTCTGGTGTTCGAGCAGGCGAAGAACGGACTCACGTTGACCGGACGGTAGGCAGCAGATCATCCATGTAGTGCTAACGAACAGCAAGACCATTCTCATGGTGGACGAGATCCATCGGTTCACCAAACCCCAGCAGGACCTGTTCCTTCCTTATGTTGAGAACGGCTGGGTGCAGCTGATTGGAGCAACGACTGAGAATCCAAGCTTCAAGGTCAACGGCGCTCTTCTGAGCCGGTGTCAGTGAGTATTGCGGCCGCAGATTTCGACTAATTCACCACAGAGTCTTTACTCTCTCCTCTCATACACCAGCGGACCTCGAAGCTATCCTTCAGAACGCTGTTGCCTCACTGGAAGACCCACCAGAGCTTCCGTCGAAGCTGTTACCCTTCCTGGCCGAGGTCGCGGACGGCGATGCGCGTCAGGCACTCAACGGGCTTGAGCTTGCACTCAAGGTGTGCGAGTCGCCGCCACCAAGGCAGACGACGCTGAATGAGACAGAGGAAGAGGCGCGGGAGCGGCGCGACGAGCAACTCATGGAGGCTGTCCGACGTGGCTTGCGAAAAGGTTACGATCGATCGGGCGAGGAGCGGTACGACATGATATCGGCGTTGCATAAGTGTCTGCGCGGTAGCGACGGGTCTGCGGCGATGTACTGGCTCGCGCGTATGCTGACAGGCGGTGAAGACCCGCTGTACATCGCCCGTCGGCTTGTGGTCATGGCGAGCGAGGATATTGGGCTCGCGGACAACCACGCGATGCCTCTGGCAATGGCGACGTACCAGGCATGCCAAGTTATCGGTATGCCAGAGTGTCGTATCAACCTCGCGCACTGCGTCGCATATCTCGCCGAGGCACCCAAGTCCACCCGCGCGTACAAAGCGTACAACCGCGCCGAGGCATTGGCGTCCAAGCCCCCGCTGCCCGGTGTGCCTCTTCAGGTGCGCAATGCCCCGACGAAGCTCATGAAACAACTGGGATACGGCAAAAGCTACAGCTACAACCCAGACTACGCACACCCGGTCATCAATGATTATCTTCCGACTGAGATCGCTAACATGTCCTCGCACGCGCCGGACAAGTCTCAGCACATTCTGAAGACGCCGGAGGAAGACAGCAAGGACAAGGCTTGGGACGAGAGCAGGCTGCTCGACTGGGAGGCGAAGGTGAACCGACTCAACCCTTGGGAAGGACGAAAGGAGCGTGATGGCAAACCTCTACCTCGGTCAAAGCCAAGCAGCGGCACGGCGGAGGACATCGAGAGAGAGCTTCAAAGAGGCAGCGAGTACGTCCCTCGACGGGGCTAATGTGCCTTCAAATGTTGTAATACCACCAATTAGAAGTATTGTAATTGGCCGCAGGCACAGCATTAGCATGGACCCGGTCAGGCACGTGACCGGGCCGGACATGAGCCATTCCTGTTCATCGGCATGAAAACACTGATGATCCGCCCTTGTCGCATTCACCTCCACACCCAGATCTAGCACCTTCGCATTCCTCCGGCCAGAGAAATGGGGAGACCATGTCGGTAGACATAGACTGGTCTCTCCTGTCCCTGCCCTCGCTGTCGGGGCCGTCGCTGAGCGACCGGCTCATCGTCGCGCTCAATACGGCATTCAACAACGCGTCAAGACCCAGCTTCCTCGGCCCCGTGACGGTTACGACGTTTGATTTCGGAGACGCAGGACCAGACGTCGAGATCAAGGACGTGCGCGATGTGTGGCGTGCCTTCGACGAAGGAGACGACGAGGGAGATGCGATCCTGCAAGCTCGAGAAGAGGAAGAGCGACAATCACAGTTCGACCAGTTGGAACTGAACCAAACGTTCCCTCCTTACTCGCCGCCGCTAAGTGTGCAGTCGGGCTATATTCCAGGACACGAGGGATCTGGAGGACATGGACACCGGTTCGGACATGGCCATGGTGGAAGACCAGCGAGTCTCAGCATAAGCGGTCCACTGAACGGGCTGTCGCTCCCGCACGGCGGCGGACCCGGCCTCGCGGGCGCAGCGGCGCTAGCGACCGGACCCTTCGGACGGCGGCCGCGCATGTCTCGTGCAACACCCAGTGCCCCAGTCACGACGGCTCATGCCCCACTACACGGAGATCCCGACGACGATGACGAGCAGCTGGACCCGCGCGTAGACGAGGACGCGGGCTCTGTGCACTCTGGCCTGTTCAGTGGAAGGCACTCCGTCGCGTCTGTCGGTATCGGTCTGGGCGGCTTGGGTCTTACGCGGCAGCGGCCCTTCCTCTCCGTCCCCGGCACACCCGGGACCCCGCCGCGGTATGCGCCCTCCTACCTCGGCGTCAGCAAGCCCATTGTTCCCGTCGCATCCTCCCCGCCCGCATCGCCGCCAGCTCGTCCCGCAGGCTTACCAGAGCAGCGCCCGAACCCGCTCCCGAGCGTCCAGATCCACATGCGCCTCGAGCACAAGGCCGACATCAGTCTGACATTGAACACGTCGCTGCAGGTGAACTACCCCTCTACACTCTTCATGTCTCTCCCGCTCCGACTCGTGATCACGGGCATGACGCTCGCGACGGACGCAGTCGTGGCGTACTCGGGCCAGAAGCACCGTATCTACGTCACACTGGTCGACACGGACGAAACCCCGACACCGGCAGGCACGCCAGCGTGGGCAGCCGTCGGACAGCGAATCCTGCCCGAACTGCACATCGAGAGCGAGATTGGCAGCGCGGACGCCCACGTTCTGAGGAATGTCGGCAAGGTCGAGCGCTTCATTGTCGATGTCGTGCGCAAGACGCTCGTCAGCGAGCTCGTCTTCCCCAACTTCCAGACTATCGCGCTTGCGTGACCGTATGCTGAGGCTGCGGCTGCGAGAGCGATATTGTACCCTAATCACTTCAGTTAGCATTCAGATACAGCAGAAATGTACCACATTAGCATTGTCACAAGAGCATGTTCACATCGCGTGTCCGAAGTCGAGGCTCCCTTGAACGCCGCAGCGGCTTCCTCAGCTCCAAAAAGTTCAGTCAACCGCTGTTCATCTTCCTGTGCAACAAAAGCTAGTCCGTATTACAGAGAGCTGCATCTCTATGAAAATGGTACAACAAGAAGGCGTAGTTATACAAGGAGTATACTCTAATGATACCTCGAGGCCCAAAGACGTCCCAACCATCTACGTCTACTTCCGCTTGCCTCCCTTGGCGCCCTTGCGGGCCTCGCGCTCAGCCTGCTTGGGCAGCTTTGGCGTCTTGCGCTCGCGGTTGCGGTTCTTGACGTTGGCGTGCGTGTAGAAGTTGGTCGCCTTCTTCTTGTTCGTCGTCATGCGCGCCTCCTTCTTGGCCTTGGGCGTGTCCTCGTCGTCGGACGCGGGCTCGGCAGCGTCGGCGGCCTTGCGCTTCGAGCCAGCCTTGCCCTCCTCGGGGAACATGTCCTCCCAGGCGAGCTCGCCGGCGTCCTCGGCGTCCTCGGACTCAGACTCCTCGTCCTCATCCTCGTCGTCCTCGTCGCCCTCGTCCTCGTCATCATCCTCCTCCTCATCGTCCTCGTCGACCTCGGCGTCCTCGGACTCCACGGCCATCTCCTCCCACTCGCCCTCGCGCTTGGCGTCGTCGGCCATGTACTTGGTCATGGTGACGATCTTCTTGATCGGCTGGTCGACGCCCTTGACGCGCTTCTCGCCAAGAAGCTTGCCGAGTTCCCTCTCCTGGGCCTCGAGCACTTCGCGGGCATCCTCCGAAGCCTCAGTGACGGGCTCCTCGGCCGCGACAGGGTTCTCGCTCTGCTTGGCGGGAGGCGGGACGAAGAAAGGGATCTTGCCGCGGATCCAGTCGTTGAGGACCATCTTGGCCGCGGCCTCCTGGTCCGGCTCACCGCCCTTGAGCAGCTTGCCGGCCTTCTTCGCGATCGTGCTCAGGAGCACCGCCGCGCCCTCCTCGCCGTGCCAGCCGCCCTCGCGCGGCTCCAGGCCGTACGTCCGCTCAATGTACTCCTGGCGGACACGCTCGAGCATCTGAGGCACGTGCTCGGCCGGCGTCTGCAGGTTCTCTACACGCACGACACCCTTCAGCACCGTGTCTGACTCCGAGTCCTTGGCCGACAGCGGCACCACACCGGGGCAGTCGATCAGGTAGATGCGCTTCATGAGCGTGATGTACTGCCACACCTTGGTCTCTCCCGGGATGGGGGCGACGGTGCACACCTTCTTCTTCTTGAGGGTGTTGATAATGCTCGACTTGCCGACGTTGGGGTAGCCGATGAAGCCGACCGAGATCTGCTTCTTGTCCGAGTGGAGGACGGAGAACTGGCGCAGCAGCTGGATGAGGGATCCCTTGCCGAACGAGTTGTTAATAGAGGCGTGGAACGCAATCGTCGGCGCCGAAAGCGACAGGTGCTTGACCCAACGAGCCTAGAGGTCAGCTTTCGCTCAGAAAAGAAAAAAGCTAAATTTGTGGTGAAATGTATGGCCCAAAACCAAGGGATCCAGGCGGAGATGTGCGCGATGGCGGTCCGGATCCCAACTCAATAGTTCCTCTTACAACCTCTCCTTGACCCCTCACCGACGACCAAAACGGGCGCCGGCTTTGTGGCCCGACTCCACCAAAACGGGGAGCACGGGTGGGGTACTGGCGGAGAGGTGCTTGTTGTTCCACTCTCGTAACGGTCCAAGTGCGTGAAGATGATCGAAATCGTGCGCATGGCCCTGACTGGAGGGTGGGACTAGAAGAAGGGGGAAAGAAAAGTAGACTTACAGTGACCCAGGTGGGGACCAGATCGACCTTGTTGAGGACGTAGACGAGGTGCTTGTGCGCCTTCTCCTTGCGAAGGTACTCGACGACGGGCTTGCAACGGGTGCCGAGGGGGTCACGGGCGTCGAGGACGTGGATGACGACGTCGGACGAGTCGAGCACCTTGTAGAGCTCTCCCCAGATACGACGCGAGGTTCCCTTGGCATAGATGGGCTCAGAGGCGAGGGAGCGCGTGGGGTGGTAGGCGGCGGCGACGTCCTCCTCGGTGTTGAGGGCAACGCCGAGCGTGGGGTCGGGGACGGACGAGCTCTCTCCGAGCTCCTCAATGCTTCCAACATCGAGACGGGGACGCTTGCGCTGCGCCTTGGGGCCGAACGTGTTCGAGAACGGCTCCGTCTCGACAATGTGCACCTTCTTGCCCTCCGTCTTGCTCTCGTCCTGGAGCAGGCCCATCGGGAGCTTGTTCCGCTTCAAGAGCACCGAGTACGGGTCCTCCTTGTGCTGCGCGAGCGCGGTACGGAAGTGGTCCAGTGCCGTCTGCGAGATAACTCGCGTGTTGCCGAACCATCGTCGGTCGGGTTGGATGCGGCCGGGGGTCGCCTCCTTGCTCTGGAACGCGGCGGCCTGGATGATCTTGCCGTCCTTGTCGCGCACGGCTTTGCCGCCGTTCAGCATCTTCTTGCGCGCGGCATCCTTGGCGGAAACGTAGAAGTTTTCACCTGGTTGTCAGCTGAAATCCCAAACGATCAGCAGGCCGGGAAGTTGCGGCGACTAGGTCGCACGACCCAGCGAGCAAGCGGTACTCACCCTTGATGCGCTTCATGGTGAACTCGCTCTTCTCCCCCGAAGAGGACTTGAGCTTCTGCTTTCCGAAGCCGGGGTTGCCGGCCTTGCGGTCATGGTTCTTTCCCTTCCCCATGGTGAGTGAGTGTGCAGAGAGGAGGGGGGAAGGTGATAAGTTGAGAAGCACAAGTATACCGCGGCCGCAGAATTTTGTGCGGTGCCTGTTGCGTCGCACTGAAATTTCATGCGCGCCTTACGTAACAGTCTAGCGGCAGGGCTGCCTCGTGGTAGGAAGGACCATTTGCTTCCGTCGCACCGGTCATGGCTCTCAACGCTCGACGGCACTCGCTCGCTGGTGCCCAGTAGGAAACAGGCAAACGCTCATCACCACCTCCGTCTTCGTCGCCTTCACCGCACACGCCATGTCCATCTTCCGCACTCTGGTGAGCTAAGCACCGTGAATCTCAGCTAATAACAGCAACGCCAGGCCCACCAGAACCCCGTCATCGTCTGGGCTCTTGGAATCGGCTTTGCCGGTGAGTCTGCGCTTCGAGCGGACGGACTCGACTTTCACAACAGCTCGGCGATGGCGAGCGGGCAACGGAGGAGCCAGGACATGCAACGATGCTCCCAGGCCGATTCTGAACATCCTCGGAAAGTGTGGACCGCTCCTCCGTCTCCAGCCCGCCGCGCGCCGTGTTGTGTAGTCGTTCCGCCAGCTTCATACTACGTCAGGTCAAGCTAACCCGCAGGCCCCCTCATGGTCCTCACCGTCCCCCCCATCCGCAAGTCGATGGGCTGGAAGCCCGCCGAGAAGATCCCCACGACCTACCCTAGTGAGTACTGTGGAGGCAGCCGCAAGGGTTGGCCGCTGGTGTTTAAGAGCTTCGACGTGCGCTAGACAATAGCTAACACACAGTCCCCGACCGGGCTCGCAGGGCAACTGTCGGCTTCGAGGACAACTAGATCAAACATTCAAAAGCAATGCATTAATGGCACGTGAACTGCGAGGCGGAGCCGAGCGGTGGATACCGAGGAGGAGGGACGAGAGTCGATGCGCGGGTCGGAGGGAAGGTCGATGACTCCCAACCGAACGGCACGCGGCCGGCGAGTTGAACGGGCGACAGGCTCCCCGAGCCCTCCGAGCTGAGAGCGATCGTATGTCGGAGGAGGAGTCAGACTGGAAGCGTCGCTTTGTTGAGGAAGAGGAAGCTACGTCACTGACATTATACTGACGCTCGCCTCAGCTAAGCTGCTTAGATGTGAGGCCTTACGCAGCACTCACTTGCGCCTGGGTTTGCTCTGTTTATCTAGCATTGGCTTCGTATGTCTGTAGATTATATAGGATCTAAAGGTCATCGTCAAACTCCAACTCATCAAGCCCAAGATCCCCCTCTCCAAATCCCAGCTGTCCCATCAACTGCGCCACCTCCCGGGCAGCTATGAGCCTTCGCTCATCCTCATCCTCGACATCGGCCAATTCGGCGCGGACGTTCTGCAGATGCAGGAGGAGCGGAGTCGGGTCGAGGGGGATGTTGGGTTCCCCTGAGCCACCCGAGTCCCGAGCTGTGGCAGGAGAGGGACCAAAGTCGTCCTCGAACCCGCTCCCTCCGTTCGTGCCGCTCGTTCCGTTGGCTGCGGAGGAGGGCGCAGTGCGGGTTGCACTGGAGGTAGTATTGGTGGGGCTGGAGGAAGGGTCGGATATATACAGATTGTCGAAAGAGGCGAGGGGATCTGAGGAAGACGGGAGAGCAGAAGCGGGCAAAGACGGCATGGGGCCGAGTCCGAACTCGTCCCCCAATTCTGCGGCGCTGAATCCTCCCGCTCCGTCTGCGAGTGCTCTCAACCGCCCAAGAGCGGCGAGATCGTCCCCCTCGTCCTCGAGCCAGGCATCGAGACGCGCAAACTCGTCCACGGACGGTTGCGCGAATTCGCCAAAGCTCCCATCCTCATCGTCCATCTGCGCATAGGCCTGCTCTCCCTCATCCTCGTCATCGGATGGCGGATCGGGATGCGGTTCAGGCGTCGGAAAGTCGCTGGCCGTTCCCTGCCTTTGAGCCGGGGGAGGGCCGGTGTGGTTCGCGAAGAGGACGGGGAAGGTCTGACGAGCAGGGGAGGAGGAAGGCGGGGAAGATGGGGAAGACGAGATGGTGATCTCTGGCCGAGGGGCGGAGCGAGATGCGGGGCCGGGGGCTGGCTTGCGAACCATGTTGGGCCACATGTGGGTCATGAGGGTTTGGCGGACTGTCTCGAGTGCGTCGAGGGCTAGGCGTTAGCTGGTACTCCATCCGCCCAGCTTGGGTCCTTTGCAGTCCTCGACTGCAGGGCTGCCCAGAAGAGAGGAAATAGGTGATGGAGCGAAAGTTTACTCACGCCGCTCATCATCCTCATCTGCACCCCCGAGTTCATCCACGAGTTCGACCCCAAGTTCGTCAAAGACCTCTTCGTCCAATGGCCCGAGCTGCGCATTCTCCGTCAGTTCGGAGACACGCACTGCGAGCGCAATATCCGGCGGCGGGTCACGGACCACCAGCCGTGTCAGTTCAGCAGGGAGGGGGTTCGGCGCCTGTTGTCAGCTTCAGCACGGACAAAGTCACAGCTAAGAGCCGGAGGGAAGAGGGTTGATGAGGATACAGGGGGTGAGGGAAGGAGGAGGGACGTACCTGGCCAGAGAACAAGTACAGCAACACCGGATAATCCCCCGCCACCGCCAAACTCGTCGGACGCGGCTCAAAACTGATGTTGGCAGTGTAGTACTTGTTATCGATTGTCCAGGGCACTACTGCCTCGCTGTCCCCATCATCTTGGACTTGCGTGCCCGTCAGACCTGTCGTTAGCTCGTCCGCACGTCGGCCAGCTCAGAGAAAGAAATACTCACGAGCGAGGAAGGGATGCGAATCCAGGGCCTCATCGTGCAGGACTAGCACGGCCGTGCTCTTGTCTTTGTCTTCGAGCGTCATGTTGTTGATCTGACGAGATGGCATCACTGAGCTGCTTACGCGGTCATCGGTGGTGGCGACCCTCCACCGAGCCCCGGGTTGCCACCGTGGGAGACCACCCAGGGCTTGTGGCATATGCCTCCAAAGCTCTACAGGTTCGACTGCTACCTAAACCTTGGGCGTCAGTATCCTGCCCATCCCCTTAACCTCACTCCTCGTGCCTTCGGCACTCGGAGCTGGAAACGAATTTATAGCCATTCCATACTCGTATGGACTAGACAAGATATTACATAGTTCGGGCGCTTGCAAAGCGGCCCTTCGAAGGGAAGAGAATCTAGATACCGCCGTAGGCGTCCTCCTCATCAGCCTTGGGAGCAACGGGGGCGGGAGCAGGCGCCTGCGCCTGCGTGGGCGGGGTGGGAAGCGCGCGGGTCGCGGGCGGCGCGGCGTGCACCGGGCCCGTGACTGCCGGGGCGAGCGAGGCCGTCTCGCTCTTCGGCGTGGGGAGCTCGGCGAGCGGCGTCAGCGGCTGGCCGTGCACGTACGGCTGGGGCGGGAGGCGGGTCGCCTCCTGCACGCCCTGCTCAGCCGAAGGCTGCGGGACACCGGCGTAGTTCGCGACCTCGTTGTACATCCGGTCCATCTCGTCCGAGGAGGGCGAGCTGTGGTGGGCGTTAACGGGAGCGGCAGTGGCAAGGTTCGAGGGCTGGCCGTGGCCGTGCGCAGACGACTGCTGGTCGACGTCAACGAGGGGCATAAGGGGGCTCATCGGGCGAAGCTGGGGCAGAGGAGTCGGGTCAGGCATGTGGTGCTCGTCAGACGAGGCAGTCTCGATGAGACGAGCCTGCTCCACCTGCTGCTGCTGCTGCTGCTGCTGCGGTTGGCCCTGGTGGGCGGCAGCAGCGGCGACACCAGTGGCGACGGCGGCGGGCATGACGGCGGCGGCGGAAGCGTGCTGAGCGGGGAGGTGGTCATCGGCATAGCGGTCGTCGGCGTAGGCCTCGGCCGCAGCAATGTCATCGTAGGTCTGGGGAGCCTCGGGGCGGCCAAGAGGGACAGGAGCGGGGACAGGAACAGGGACACCGCCGGCCCCGTAAGCCTGGCCGGGTCCAACGAGCTGGCGCGGGCCAGAGTGGTCGTTGAGCTGCACGAGCTGCGCGTCGTCCTGGTACTGATACTGGTCATGGAAGGGGTTGTCCTGGTACGGGCCCTGCTGCTCCGAGAAGTGGTGCGAGTGGGGCGTACCGGGCTGCTGAGCCTGAGCGGCGGGGTAGGGGCCGTACGAGCGTCCGGCGCCGTAGCCTGCAAAGTTGGGGTTCATGGCCGTCGAGTCGGGGCGGGGCGTGCCGTCGGCGTAGAACGCGTTCTGGCGCGCGAGCGCAAGAGCACGGTTGCTGCCGATGACGGGCGCGTCGTTGTCGCCGTAGTAGTCGTCGGGTTTCTCAGTGTAGGCCGGGAAGGGCGTGATATTGTCGTCCGACGAGTTGTTCATGCGGCCCCAAGGGTTATTGACCTGGCGCTCCTGGCGCTTCTTCTGGCGCATGTACCAACCTGCGATGATGGCGACAGCGGCGACACCAAGCAGAACAGCAATGACGATACCAGCAACGGCACCGCCAGACATGCCGGACGACTGGGCCGCCTCAGTGGCCGCGGCAGAGCTGGCCGCAACAGGCTTGTAGGCCTTGGTGGCAGCCGAGTTGGAAGGCGAGGCAGTCAGAGAGCTAGAGAGCTTACGGTCAGCGCTCGTGACACGGGTCGCGGAAGGAGAAGGAGACTCAGCCTCCACATCCTCGGAAGGGGTGCTGACCGGAGAACGGTTCGTCGAGGGGGTAGCCTTGTCCTCAGTCGAGGGGGTGTTCTCCTTCTCATCAGTTGACGGTTCAGCCGACGAGGGTGAGTCGGCCGAAGGCGCGGCTTTGGTGCTGGTCTGCGAGGCGGGGGGCGCGGCGACGTTGGCACTCGGCTTCTTCTCGTCGGAAGAGGGGACGGCAGCCGTGTCCTTGGCCTTGGGTTCGGCCGAGTTGGGGACGGCAGCCTTGCTGATGTCGGCTGCCTTGGTGGGCTGAGCAGCGGGGGTCGTGGCGGCAGCCGTGGTGGAGGGACGGGCCATGGTAGGGTACTTGTTCGAGTCGTCCTTCGGGGCGCTCAGCGTATGGCCGGCAGAGAGGGCAGACTGACGGGCAGCGGCCTGTACATTAGTCTCGATTCGAAGTCTCGCAACTTACGTCCTTCGAAGCCTGAGCCTGGATGGACGCGAGTGCGTCGGGATCCATGCGCGCCGCGAGGCGGTGAGCCTTGGAGCGGACGTTGAAGTGCATGGTTGTTCAAGAAGAAAAAGGGAGTGACGAAGTTTGAAAAGAAAGTGGGGTCGCTTTAATGAGCGGGAGGTGGTTTCGCTACAGTTGTCGAAGGGAACGTCGAGGCGAAGACCGGGACAGTAGGAGGAAGATGTTGTGGTGCGCTGAGCGGCGTCGTGTGGATGGCGAAAGTAGGTGGTGGTTGGTGGTGTAACAGAGGTCCGTGTCACGGTGCAGACGAAAGAGGCAAGGTAATCGTCAGAGCTTCGGTTCGTCTGTGTGTGTCGATGTCGATGCTGTCGAGGCTAGTCGAACAGTCGGGGTCGGTGGTCGGGTACTTCTGTGGTCGTGAGGAGGGGGTGGATGCAGTACCAGACCGCGTCGATGTCGAATGAAGTGTGAGCGAGAGAGCAAGGAAAAAAGCGTCGCACAGCACACGGGCTTGTTGGATGAAGGAGAGTGAAGTGTGGGTGGGAGGATTGAGAATGTGGTGGTTTGAGGGAGGGGTGGGAGGGGGTTGTCGGTGGGTGTCGGGGTCGTGGGTAGGGGGAGGGCGCCGTGGCTGTAGGGTCAGCCGGAGGAAGACCCGCCAGTAAGTCACTCCAGAGTTGGAGCAGACGCTAGCGGTTGCGCGGTTGACGCGAGTGCATGATTGCTTTTCCGGAAGCTGCCATCCCGTATCGTGCACTCCATGTATGCAGCGAGCAGACGCGCTTCAGGGTCGACGGACCAGGGAACCCGGCCTCCCAACGCGGCACGCGCGCCCTAACCCTGACCAAGTGCTCGGCGGGTGTGCCCTCCACAGGCCAAAAGGGCCAAGCACGGGCCCACCACTGCGCTACTCGGGGCTCTACCATGAGTCCTCTGGTGCCATGCCCCGACGCGAAGACCTTACCGGCACCAACCCTGAACATGCCCCTGGATTTAGGCTCGCATGGGCCTCCCGGTTCCTCTCTCGTGCTCCTCCGCCCTCACACGCTTCACCACACTCCGACCATCGCGCTGCCCATCGCTCCTCCTCGCTCGCTCCCTCCGTGCTCCGTCGCCGTTCCGTCTCGCATTTCTCGCGTCTCGCAGTATCTCAAAGCCAGACCCAATGTCCTGACGTAAACGCCCTCGCCCGCAATCGACGAGCGAATAGCAAGCCCCTACGCTCGTTTCAGAACACAGGCGCCAATCACTTCTGGGGTACTGCGTACTCCTCTCTGTCCTGCTAGGATGATGAAAGAATGCGCGGAACCGTCGTGGCGAGAGTACGATGCACCTTAGAAACCCATGTCTTGTCGCAGAGTTGCACAACCGCACTACCGCACGGCCAGCACAATGTCGTGGTTGGAGCCCGGCGGCTTGGCTTGGTGTGCTTGGTATGCGGATATGAGCTGGCGAGCTGCGAGCTGCGAGCTGAGGAAGAGAGGGTGAGGTGACCAGGGCTCTTCTCGTTGGGTCCTATTGTCCCGCCCTACGTGCTTGCCCCTTCAGGCAACCTCGAGCCATTGGAAGCCCTCTAAGCGGCTTTGCCTCGAGGTCAGACAATTGATGCTGTTAAAGCCACGCGAGCCAACGAGAGAGTTTACCTACTGAGCGCAAAGGACGGTCTTGGGACAGTCTGAAAGGGAAGCGCAGATGCAGCAATCTCGGGCTGGAGCCTGTAAGAAGAGGTCGTGGAGACCGCCGCAGACCCAGACTTAGACGCGTGCATGAGACTCAGAGGAGTACGCAGAATGATCGCCGCGCGCGCATGCGCGCATTAGGTTGCGACATTACGATATGCATACCCGCTGGCCCCATGGCCCCCTGCAAGACCGTGATCTGTCGCCAAGCTGGCAGCTGGTCAAGCCTGGACCCAGTGTTCGTGCCGCTGTCGAAGAGGCCGATCAGGTCGCTGGGAGCGGCACGGAAGCTCACTCTTCACTGTTCACTCTCCACTCTATAGGCGTGCTGAGCATATCAAGTGTGGAGAGCGTCACGAGCCCACAAGCCCACGAGGACTCGCCGAGAGCATGGACAGTGAGGACGCCATAGAGCCCGTTCCGTCAGTTCGGACGTGGCGCTCGGACCACTCTCATCTCCGACTCATCCGGTCTGCGGAGGCAGCAGCTGCGATTAGAGCGAGTGACTATGGACATTAAGGCTCGATCACAATTGCTGTGCTCTCTCCACTCCGGATACCACACACGCCCGACGGCCCCGAAGCAGACTGCCATAGAGACCCGGATTCAGTCCCCCGGACCTTGCTGAGGCTGGCCGGGGTCGTTATCACAGCTGTGACCCGGTCGAACCGGTTGGAAGTCTGTGCCACATGTCATGTCAGTTGCAGCTTCGGATGACCCATGTTGACTTTCATTGCCTTGACCACATTGGACGGGGTAGGTCGTGTGCCTCGCTATCTTCTGTTTGGGCCAGGCTGCGTTTCAGCGTTGCTTATTGTCGAACATGTCTCTGTGCCTCGTGGCTTGCAACTGAGCTCCTGCAGACCTGGTCGCTCTTGAGGGCTGAGTATCACATGACGAGCTCACGTGGGAGACACGTCGCGCTCCAGGCACAACTACAACTGCTCCGTTCTCCATTCTCGAACGCGACATTCTCGCTTCGCCCGAATGCCGCTGTCGCTCGGTCCAATACAATCTGCATTCTACTCTATGACTTAGACGATCTCGTACTTGTCGACGGTGATGATCTTTTCCTGGCTGAGGGGCGCTTCGGATCCGTCCGCGAGGCGGGCGCTCTGGACGTCGACGCCGGCCAGGGAGCCGGAAGCGGCAAACCCGACGTTGGTCGGGAAGAAGGTGTCTGCGTCTCCGTCGCAGCGGAACTCGAGCGAGCCCGAGGGCGCGTCGGCGTCGACCGTGTCGATCGTCCACTGGAAGAAGCCGCGGTCGGCCGTCCACTGCGCATCGGCGTCCGAGACGACGGGGAGCGCACCCACCGGAATGGGGATGGAGATGACCACATTCTTCAGCGTCAGGTTCTGAGCCTCCAGCTCGTACTCGACCGCAACGTCCGACTGGCCGCCATTCGGCTGCGGCCAGACTGTCACCGTCAGCGGGACGTGGGACTCGTCCTTCGTGTTCATCCGCCACTTGAGCACGCCGAGGTTCTGGTTCACGGGGAAGCCCTGCGAGTCGTTCTTGAGCGCGATCACCTTGGGGCCGCCACCGAACTTGACAAACTTGGGGTGCTGCTTGAACTGCACGTCCGCAAAGTCGGCGGGCGCGAGCTCGAGCTTGACCTTTGAGCAGTCCGCGTCGTTCACGCGAATGTCCAGGTCTCCCTTCAGCTCGTAGTTCTCCAGTCCGCCGTCGCGGAGCATCGTAACGGACAGGTCCTCCTTGACCGTGACGTGGACACTGAGGTCAGTTAATGAAGTGGCTGCCCAACTTACGCATCCTGGTCCACCCGCTCGAGAACGTCCGCCGAGACCGCAACCGCGGGTTCCGGCTCGGGCTCCGGGATGGGCTCCGGCTCGGGCTCGTACGCCTCAGAGCCGAGGGCGGAGAGAAGGTCGGTGTTGCGGCCCTTCTTCGATCCGAGCTTCATGCCGCTGCCCTTGAACGCAGGCTTGGACGAGGCGGCCGCGGGGCTCGGCGTGCGGTACTCGGGCGTGGGCGCCTCGAACCGCGGTGTCGTCGAAACGGGGTTGTAGCCTCCTCCCATACCGCCGCCAAAGCCGCCACCGGCACCGATGCCCATGCCTGACCGACCGGCCTGGGCGAGCCTCTGCTGCTCGCGCCGCTGCATCTCGAGCTGCTTGGCGCGGCGCTTGAGCTCCTCCTTCGCCTCGGCCTCCTTGTTGCGCGCAATGATCTCCTGGATCTTCTCCTCGTGCGACTCGCCCTCGAGCACACTCCGGACGGTGCTAAGCGTAACGTTCTCCTTGTATCCGAGCGACACGACCTCGTCGAACGCACACAGCAGGTCGAAGGCGTGGTGCAGAATGGCGGGCTCCGTCATCGCGGGCGTGAGGGACGAGATCAGACGCACAAGCAGCTGAAGCGTGTTGATGTCCTGCAGGATGTTGCTGCCCTTGTTCGTGATCAGGAGCACGTACAGTTCCTCGAAGGGCTGGTAGACGAATCGAACATCGTTAGTCTCGACCGTCGTGTGTTGCGAGTTGGCGGGGATGAGCTTGGGGAAGGACGCGAGCAGGCTGTCAATGCGGGCGCGGGGAATGGGCCGGAACTGCCTGCTAAGCAGGGCTGCGAACATTAGCTGTGTACACCGAACGTAGAAGCTACTCACGCTTTCCACTTCGCGTGCAGATGGAAGCGGCGAGAACGACCTGCACCGTCAGCTGGATACTTTCGCGTTTGGCTTACCATGGTGCTGTGTGCCGCCTTGCTCGCCGTAGGTAGTGGTGACGAAAGTGACTTTAGTGGTCGTGAATGGACGTGGAGGGTTCGCTGATCGCGACGGCCAATGGCGTGGAAGTTTAAGGGGGTGGTCATTTAAGATTACATCACTCAGTCACCACTGTCGGGCGGCTGCAATCCGTCTGTCGCAAGCTGCTAGAGTACATCTCATGCATACATAGAAAAACATACTGCGAAGAAATTGGGTATCACGAGACGGGTTGTCTGGCTTAAGGAAGCTCTTGTTTTACAGGCGACAGTGATACGCGCTTCACGGGGGAGGCACTGCGCGACTTGCTCCGCGACTTGGACCGGATGCTAGTGGCAGACCCAGACCGCTTCACGGGAGCACTCTCCGATCCCACTCGTCCTCTCGAATCCGCAGACCACGCCGGCATCGATCCGGCGTTCCCTCGGTCCTCCGCTCCAGGTTCAGGCGTCTTCGGACCGCCCAACCGTAACTTGATGCCGAGCGACGACATCGGGGCTGGGGACGCGACTTCGGCTGGCGTCTGCGGCTGCTGCTGGCTGAGCTTGACGCGCAGCGGCTTCACGTCCCCGGCCGTACGAGGTGCCACTGCACCCTCCACAGACTTGACGACCTTGCGGCCCGACGGCAGCCGTCCACGTGCGCGCTCGGCACCCTTGGGGCCAGAGTCCCAAGTGGCATGGAACAGGCATTCCGTTTCGTCCTCGATCGCCTTGCCACGGGCTTTGGCGAGAGCCGCATCGTCGGCTCCACGCACTGCCTCGCCGTAAAGAATGGGGCCTTGGTCGTTTGACTGAGGCTGAGGAGGTCGGAGGGATGTAAGGCGCTCCAGGAGAGGACGCCGCAGATAGGGTGTTCGAATCTGGTGAATGAGTGACGTGATGATACCATCCTTGTTCGGATTGACGGGCAAGAGGCGCGGAGGCAGCGACTCGTGGTGACTCGGGACAATGGGCGACACGTGCGGGGGCGGAACGGGAACGGCCATCGTGTCGACGGGGCTGAAGACTTCGGGGTTGCCGATGGCGAGACGGAACATGTCCGCAGCTTGTCGTCGGCCGTCAGTCTGGCGGAGAGCCACGGACGGCTCCTTCTCCGTGGCAGCGTAGGTGTGCAGTAGAGACTGGAACGAGGACGTCGGTTGCGGTAGCTTGTCGACAGCGGCTTCTGGCGGATCCGTCCAGGTGTGCGTTTCCCGCAGTTGGGAGGCGTTGTAAGCGATCGGCTGCCTATACCGATCGACGATGGACTGAGGTTCAGTCGTGGTGTCGGCCATGATTGCGGCAGCTCCGGGGGCTGTCGGGAGCGAGCTCTCCGTGGGAAGAGGCGGCAGCCAGGACATATCCGGAGAGTGCGGCCGATAGGAGACGCGGGGAGCTGATTGCCCCGCCTCCATCTCGTCCACGTCCATCTTCTCATCCTCTTCTTCCTCCAATCCTTCTTCATCCGCCTCGCTCTCGCTCTCGTCGGTGTCCCCGTCCTCGTCCTGGACAGGTGCATACTGCATGTCGATTCCTTCCGTGATGTTCAACCCGTCACGAAGGTAAGCTATTCGTCAGCCATATCACCACGGGCGCGCCTTACCTGACAAATCCTCCAACTTGCCACCGGTGAACGACACCTCCTTGTCCAAGTCTGCTGTCCATTCCTGCAGCTCAGAGACACCGCCGACGCCCATATCCTCGAGTGCATGAACAACATCGACCGCAGCGACCTTGGATCGACCAGCGAGGGCGGCCCGTTCCGTGCATGTTGCTGCGACGACCGAGAGGTATTGTTGCAGCACGCCCGTCAGTGTGACCGACGCTGCACGCGAGGTCGACGCGAACCCGGCTTGCGCTAGGGTGTGAAGGGCAGCCAGATGCAGCACGGCCTCTGGTGACGCTGCCATGGCGGTCGAGTCTCCTTGTGGGAGGTGATGGTGGTCGTCAGACTAGTAGGAGATCGATGACTTCGAGCCCGACACTTGAAACGAGAACAACATGACGCGAGGGCTGATGTTGTGGTGCCCACGTGGTGGATGCCACAGGGTCGGCGATCTCCGGCGTTAGTGCAGAAGTGCATTCTCAGGTTTGCTTCATTCAGCAATGGGGCCTATGCTGGCCAGTGGCTGGTGCGAAGGGACGGCAGGCCAAGTATGCAAAACATGGAGGAACAGCGTGACAAGGGAGGTGGGCCTTCTGGAAACACGTAGAGACGAGAAAATGTACAGATGCAAAGTTGAGAAGACGATGAAAACGGGTGCCAAAGAGGAAGTAAGAAGCCGACGTCGACGAGGCTGACCACACATAACACGGACGTTACACCTCCGGGACTCAGTCCCATGACGCATGAACAGCCAGACTCTGAATTACCACTTTCCTAGGTGCCACAAAAGGCCTCGGAAATGCGGGAATTGATCTTTTTTGTTCCGTAGGCGGGCGGGTCAGTGGGCCCATACAAACGGTCTCGTGTGCGGGGCATTGGGCGCTGCACCAGCCCCTGCCACGCACCGTAGCCCACGCGCCAGTAACATTTCTCTGTCACTTGCGCAAATCTTACATCTCTTCAACCTACCTTCCACCTGACAACTAAAACCAGTGCGTGTGCAGGCCACCACACACAGCGAGGACGACAATCTGACCCTCACAGAAAATGTCTGACGACGAGCACCACGAGACCTTCGAGCAGGCCGGCGCCGGCGCCTCGCTCACCTACCCCATGCAGTGGTGTGTATCCGCCCCGATCGAGAATCACGGCTCCGCATCGGAAACACATGTCTGACCTACCACAGTTCCGCTCTCCGCAAGAACGGTCACGTCGTCATCAAGGGTGAGCGCGGGCGCCTGAAAGAAGGGACGAAGAATGGAAACTGACGTTCAGGCCGTCCCTGCAAGATCGTCGACATGTCCACCTCGAAGACCGGCAAGCACGGTCACGCCAAGGTCCACCTTGTCGCCATTGACGTGAGTGCACCGTGCACGTGTGGACGGCTCGCGTGGAACGCCCGCTGACCCGCTCAGATCTTCACCGGCAAGAAGCTCGAGGACATCTCCCCCTCGACCCACAACATGGACGTCCCCAACGTCCGCCGCACTGAGTACCAGCTCCTTGACATTGCCGACGACTTCCTCTCGCTGATGGACTCGGACGGTGGCTCCAAGGGTGAGTTTTAGATCCCGCCACACCTCCACCGCCACCACCACCACCACTTCCACACTCTCCACCAAATCTCATTCCACCACCCCGTCACACTTCTTCATCGTTCTCACGACTCTACTTCTCAATTTTCCTCCTTGTTTCGGGCGCTGACAGCTTGAGACGACGTCAAGAACCCCGAGAACGACGTCGGAAAGGAGATGTGAGTGCTTGAGAGTTTTCTGGGAGTCTTTTGGTCATCGGTGGGCTGAGATCGACCTTTTGGTCAAGTTCTTCGATTCCCTCCAGTCTTCCTAACTCTTCGACATACTTCTGGACATGAAATGCTTACCCAACAGCCAGCAGGCGTTCGACAACGGCAAGGACATCATGGTCACCATCCTCACCGCCATGGGCGAGGAGCAGGCCGTCTCCTGGAAGGAGGCTCCCCAGTCGTAAACATCGCCTGTTTATTCGAGACGACGATGCAGACTTGATTTCGCTAGGAGAACCGTTGCGGATGGGCATGAGCTTGTCCTCTATCGGTAAGCATCGCATGTTTATTAGAGACGATGCAGATATCATGGCCTGGAGAAGTTTGAGCGACCCGAGCTCGAAGAAACTGGCTAGGGGTGGATTGGGGGATCAGCCACCACCACGTGATTATCCGGGCCCACCGATATCACTTACCACGGCGTAGGGTGCATCCTCGCGCTATCTCGCTTTGTCCCTGCCGAGCCCTCGCAGCTACACCAGGTACGATCGGCACGAGATCAGCCCCGATAGGATCGACAGGATATCAGGGGACCTAGGCGTCGCGACCGCTGGCCTGTGCCCACGCCTACCGCCCTGCCTGCCTTTCTCGCTAGGGGAGCGACCGGCATGCCTGACTGACCCCAACCCGCTCGCTCGTCGACCAGTGCACTTTCTCTGGATCTAACTCATCACAACTAACTGTACTCACTCTGTCTTCCTCTACTTATCCTCCTCGACCGTTACCTCTGGGGCGGCTTCGACAACGTAATGGGTAAGTGACACCACACAATCTGTTCTGTTTAAGTGTCCACCCCCTCCCACAATGTTCGCTACCTTCCTCGTTCCCTCTTCAGGTCGTTGACTCAACTGGAGAGAGCGTTATGAGAGGAAGACCGCCCGACCACTTCCCCCGCAAGCCACTCGCTTCTCGATTTCTCGCCACCTGCAACAGACTGCCCGCAGCGCCGGGACAAAGCAGCCCTGCGAAGCCAGCGATCATCAATTGAGGTCTATTGCCTTCCCTCCACCCTTTACAGCGCTCGCAAGTGCCCGGTGGCGAAGAATCTTCCAGCTACAACCATGATCGTCCCCACGCCCCTGTACGAACGCGTGTCCCTGCCGAGGTCTATTAACTGATGTCTACAGCGACATGTTCACTTCAGTCCTGCAACCACGTCTGTCTTCCCAGCGCTACTGGATACCTGCACCACCTCATAACCCGGCAAATCGGTCGTCATCTTGAGGCAGTGGCGACTCTCCAACTCGTCTGATGCGTCCGCATGTGTGCGCTACAGAAGCTTCTCAGGAGCGAGCAGCCATCCACTCGCCGTGTCTCTGGCGGCGCATGCTCGCCACCGGCAGCCCATGCGGGTCAATGACGATGGACGCACGAACCACACAGTGGAGCTCTGGATCGTGAACCGGTTCCGTACGAGCTGGCGGTGGTCTACGCTGCTGCACGTGCTCGGATGGGTCCAGCCCTTGCTGCAACACACGATCAACGTGCTCTCGGACCGCGGCATCTTTTAATGCCACCCTGTCGGACGAGTTCAGGTCGACGCCGGCAGCGGAGCGCATGGCAGTTCAACGGGCTGTCTAGTCTCAAGATCGCATTGCTCCGACCGACGCTGCTGAGTGAGATCGAGGCGCGTGCGACCACATTCCAGCCCAAGGAAGAGGAGCGCAGGCTCAGCGCTGTGGTGCCCTATCCAGCGACGCCTACCTGCGATGGGTGCGCCAGCGTTGTGGAGGCAGACCGAACGACGTGCCTGGCTTGCACGCGCCATGCCAACAGCACTCGGCGGCACGACACTACTTTCGCGCGTCTGACGCGAGCGCAGGCCCAGGCGACCGCCTCTGCGCTGGTCCCCGTACCCGAGCCACCACAACGGTTCGCTCTGCCGACGCCCTTCCCCGATATGGCCCTCCTGAGCCCCACGGAGCGCTTCTGCCTCGGAGTCTCCTCACTGGACGCTGATAGTCTGCCGCCGGTCATGGGGGACTACTCCACATCTTGCATAAATTGCGGAGACCACCTCTTCATCCGTAATGGTGGGATGGGTCGTGCCTGCACGAGCTACAAGAGGGCCAAAGGGGAGGATCGCCCCGAGGAGCTGCACGTCATTTTCATCGGACCGTGCCGCGTCTGCGGACAGCACACGCGCCTCGCGAGTCGGCACCTCCCCTGCCACGACTGCTGCCGGAACGAAAGGAGCTTCCAAGATCCGACCGCCCCCAAGGTCTGCGCAGCGTGCGGCAGAGGTGAGAAGCGCATCAAGACCACGGGCTGGCTCTACGTGTATGACGGCAAGGGTGGCTTGGTCAGTCTACCCTCCTCTCGCGGAATGTGACACTGACCAGTAGCACTGCGACAGCTGCTTCCATCGCATCCATTACTACGGCCGCCCGCCCGTCCGACTTCCCGACATCCCACACGTCGATCCCGGCACGATCTGTCGTTGCGGTGAGACGATTGTCAACTCGTCGGTCTCGATTGGGCTTGAACGGCGAGTATGTAACGCTTGCGCAGCATACGAAGGCCGCATGGGCGTTCCACGGCCGCCCCGTCAGTTCAAGACCGCCATCACCGACTGCCCCAACTGTGGCGTCGAAATTAAGCGTGGGCGCAAAGGTCGCTGGGACGGGTACATTGCCAAGTATCTCGTCGGCAACCCACCCATCTGCCGCACATGTAGCGGGTACGAGCGGTACCCCAAATGTACTCGCCTGCTGGACTTCATCAACCGATGGACGCTTAACAACGGCATACCACAGCTTGCGGCGTCACCTGTATGCGTCTTCGGCCCGACTTCGACGGTCCCGGTCACGCACGCTTCCGGATGGTTCCAGGCATCGACCGTCCCTTGCAGCTCCGCCAATATCAGGAGCCAAGCGCGACCGCGATGGCGCGTCGTCGGCGCCGCCGGCTAAGCGCAGGAAGAAGGTGGCCATGATCCACGTCCCCGATGCCGAATGCCGATGCGGGGGGTCTATGCGCCGCGGCCGCAAGCCCTCGTTATTCTACCCCGAAAACGTGTGCTCATCGTGTGTGAGATATGAACGGCTACAAGGTGCTCCGCGGCTTCCCCACCTGTGGAAGGGTGCCATCACTCCCTGCGCCAACTGTGGTGAGTTTGTCCACCGCGACCCGCGCCAGCGGAACGAGTGGGCGGGACATGCCTCCAAGTTCATGGAGGACAGCCCGCAGGTCTGCCGTACCTGCAATCCGTGTGAGATGGCGGAAAAAAAGCTCCGTCCGCTCGAGGACATCTACAAGTGGCGGGAGGATGGCCGCCGCCGCCGCCTCGTCATAGGGGAATTCCCTGGCGATGGAGATTGTGCTCTGCATCCCGTCAAGCGCGTTCTCCCCACCTTAACGGACTCCGTCGCCGATGTCCGGGCCAACTTGGCCTCGCACCTGCTCGCCGACCTGCAAGAGGTCGAGCTCTACCCTATCACGGTGGCAGAGTACGAGCGGAAGGGAGAGGATATCGATGCCTTGTCGAAGGCTGAGCGCAAGCTGCGCAAGCGGCTCGGCAAGTACCGCCGACCTGGTCCTAGGGGTGAAAATTGGATCGATAACAAGACGGTCGTCGGGATCGCCCGCCACTACCACATGGACGTAGTGATCCTGAACCCAGACGCGAGCTGGACGGTCGTTGAGGAGATATCTGGGCAGGCGGTGCCACGCCGTGCTCACGTCGCTTTGGCGGGAGAGCACTACCGACCCCTGCTCCCAGCGCCGACCACCGACCACGGGATTGACATGATCTCATCTGCTCCTCTTCCTTTCCTCGACGACGTCTCGATTCAGCTCGACCAGCGCCGAGCTCGCCTTCAAGCTGTGGCTCGGGGGACTGACCTCGTCACCGGACTCGACCCCATCGATCGACTCGACTTCTCCGCCGCCGCGCCCAAAAGTTCTGCTGCCATGCGAGCGACGGCGCAGAGTCTGATCCAGCATGTCTCGGCCGCACGAGACCGACTCGAGCTCGCCCGCGCCCTCGCGCCCGAACCCCACCCCGTCGCCCCCCTCCTCGCCACCGCAAAATGACGACGACAGCTTCAACGCGCGGTAAGGGCCGCAGCAGCACCGGTCGTGACCGTGGAAGGGCCGGTCGAGGTCGAGGTCAAGGTCGAGGTCGAGGAGGAGCTCTCGACCCGCATCCGTGGGTGGCTTGAGGGCAACCACCCCCATCTCGAGCCTACCGACGACATCCTGTTCCCCGGTTTCGATCCGCTCCTTCAAAAGGCGGAGAACCTCGCGGACCGCGTTTCGGCCATGCATCCCTGTGGTGACAAGCGCTCTCAAATCTTCCTGTAGCGCAGCGGCCGTGTGGCGCCATCACCTTGGCATGCCCCCGGGAATGTCCACGTGCCCTCTTGGGCTTTGAACTGGGCCAAGGGCGGCACGATTGAAAGTGACATCCCGCTCGTGATGCTCGCAATCCGGCTGCGTCAGGCGGGCTGCTCAACACTCGGCATCGCCGGTCTGCTCCGTCTAACCGCAGCTTGCGCGCGGCGTCGATGTGCCGTGGATCTCCCAACGATGAGGACAAGCTCGCGGATGGAGGATCGAGACCGGTTCAGTCGCTTCCTGTCGAATGTCCATAGGAACGATCACGAGTTCAAGTGGATGGTACCGCTCCCCGAGCCCAACATCGAGCGCATCATTCGCGGCTATTGCTATAGGGGCGAAGTCTCGCCGGACCATCTCGACGAGCTGGAGCACGAGGTACTGGGGATGCTTCGGGAGATCGATCGTGTTGAGAAGGAGTACCCAAATGCGACGCCCCTGATGAGGAGCGGGGACCGCTGTCCCACACTCTTCTTTCAGAGCAAGACGCCGACCCGAGCCATGGTCCTGCTGCTCGCGCTGATGCGGGGTCGTGTCGAGGAGGAGTGCGACAAAGCGTTTCCCCCCCCCCCCCCCCCCCCCCCCCCCCCCCCCCCCCCCCCCCTCCCTCAATCCGCGCAACAACGAGCTCAACACTTTCCTCGACCTTGCCCGTCCCGCTCTCCGCCATGGGTACCGCAGGTCGGCCGATACAGTAGGGTTCCTCGACGCCGTTACGGGTCTACCGGGGTGTTTCTCCAGCGACACTCACCACCCCCTCCATGTGTCACTGGCCGCACACGCCCGCCACAACCAGCTCATGCGGTTCAACACTGGTGTTCACACCAATCACTGCGTTGATTTGCTCGCTGGTTCGACGCGGTGTTTTTCCAGCCTGTGGACTGCCCGATGAGCTCGAGCCATCGTCGCAGCTCCGCGACACGTGGAGCGAGATTGCGCTGTCGTGGGACGAGGTCTCTCGTCTGCGCCCTTCACTTCTGGAGGACTCCGCCCTCCTCAGGTTTGTCGGCGCTGTGGGCAGTATGAGCGATACCAGGGCATCGGCTGGCCCCTGCATGTGATCGACAATTACAAGAAGAGGAGGGGTTACCCGCGATCACGAGCCCACCTCTCGCGGTCGTCTCCGCCTCGCACAACGACCCCAGCGCTGTGAAGCATGCACCCAGATGCCACGCCGGTATTTAGTACGCCTATATTCGGCGAGACTCCCACTCGCAGAAGTAAGAGCACGTAAACACCCTACTCGTTCTGCATGCCGAGGACCACTCCGACACAGCTGAGAACCGTTTGTGGCAGAAGAGCCCTGTTTTTCGCATTTTACAAGTTCGTGCGTAGGTTTTGACATGAACAGCAGTTTTCGATGTCTACACGCGTGGTCTGCGGGTGAAAACTTACGTGACTCAAGCCAATGTGAGCCCTCGGCATTCCAACAAGGTAGACCCTCCGACTCCGCTAAGCGGTTACTGGTGGCGTCCACCAGCTCGTCCGGTTCATGATGTGCCAGCGCTGCGGAGCGACCGCGACGCACAGCACGCATGGAAAGCCTTGGCCATGGCACCTCAACCGAAGGTTCGGCTTCAGCACTCTACGGCAATTGCCGTAGTGTGGAATGCGGGGAACCTATGACCCTGAGACGTTGACAACGTGCTGCCCTCCTCTCCCTGGTGCTTTATCACAGAAGTACACCTTCCCTCGCAGCTTTCTTAATTCTACCTCATCAGTCAGCTAGCCCCAGATCTCCGTTCCAAGCATGTTTCAGTTGGTTGAGGTCAATGCCAGCAGACACCGGCTACCCTATATTTCAATCACAAGCTCTTCCGGCTCCGAACCTCACATCTTGAGCGTGACCTGGCGGCCCAGGCGGGGAGGATGCCGCGGCAAGGTATAGAGTGGAACAGGCCATGGCGTGCGTTAGTGACTGAGACGGTGCAACATTGCGTGTGAGGCGCCCAATTTGCCGACCAGAACCTCCGCGGTGGGCTAGTTGTTGTCACTCCAGGGCGAGCTAACAGTGTAGCTGAACAACCTGGGAGCGGCCCAGCTTTCTGTGCTGCTGACAGCAGTTACCGTTTCAGCGGACGTCCGTTGACCCCCACATTACCACCCCTTTCGGAGATTCTCCCTGACCTAGACCTCGCACTAGAGCAGCGCGGTGGATGTGCTTCTGCCGCTCCAAGTTAAGTCGGGCCTGCGTTTAGGGTGGTCTGTCGGCCACCGTCTGGAAGCCCAGCCCTTCTCAAGACGAAGTGCAGATGGTCTCGTGAGGATTTAAGTACGTTCTCGACGTCTCGCGACTGACTTTTTATCGACTTCTATGCTCAACTGAGAATTGATCACTACACACCCTGACAAGCTTCCGCTCACCACCACTCCCTCCTTCATCGCTCTCCAGCCCAAGTTCATGACCGACTGTCCAATATGTCGCTACCTAACCTCACCTACGCCCGCCTCGTCGCTCCGGCGACTTCACACACGGCGTCCCTTTCCGCCCACAGCCGTCTTCCCCGCCCAGATCGCTGTCCCCCAACCCATCACCGAGTCCCAGACCGTGTGTGTCCTGTTGAAGAACACCACTCACACGTCCAGGCCCAGGACGACCAATCTGATGCAGTTTTGAGCGAAAGGACCGTTACGACCCGCCGCCGCCGCGCGCGCAGCCCCGAAGCTGTCAGCCCGCCCTGCACCCAGGCGGCTGTAGCGTCTCGCGTACGTTGCATGATAAGGATACCACTGACTCGCCAGGCGCGCCGCATCCCCTCCCCCCCGCCCCACCACCACCCCCACGCCTGCCTCCGTCGCCACCACGGTACGTTGCTACCCCCAGCTTGCCACTGACACTCCCAGGCGCGCCGCTGCCCCGCCCCACGCCCCACCGCTGTCCAGCGCAACCCATCCCCCCTCGCCACCACGGTACGTTGCCGCTCCCAGCCTGCCACTGAGATCCAGACCACTTCGCCCGCCGGTGCAACCGTTGCCCCGTCCGCTCTCCCTTCTCGCGCGGCGCCGGACACTATCCCCAGGCTGTGCCGATCCCCTCAACCCCATACCTCGCCTACGCCAGTCCCGCCAGTTGGCTCGCCGCCGCCCTCTCCCGCCCACCGCCACAAGCGAGCTGGTCGTACGTCTCCGCCACCCGTCGCCTCAAGTACGCCCGAGCCTTCTGCCCAGCCTGCTCTGACCCGTGCCTCTGGATCTGGCGCCGTCCCTACTGTTGCCTCTGCGGCTAAGCGCAGATCGAACCCAGTGAGTGCCTGCCTCTTGACAAAAGTTGTGCAGAGTGAGTTGCGCTAACGCGTCAGGACCAGAGCACGCTGTCTTGGCAATTGCGCCAGACGGCGCATGTGCATGGGTACTGCATTGTGACGTACCGGGAAAGGGCAGTTGTGGGCTGCACGCGCTCAAGGCTAGCGTCCCCGAAATCGAGGACCCGATCGACGTCATGCGCCGCCAGCTCGCTGATCACCTGCTCGCCTCGCTGAGCGACGGATCAACGGAGCTGCTGCTGGCGGTCGAGGCCAACATGGCACCGGACGCCGAGTCGGGCACCGAGAGCATGGACACTGGTGGGGCGTTGAACGACCTCACGGAGAAGTACAACGCCTACCGCCCATTCGGCGTCAATGGCGGCAAGGGTGCCTGGGTCGACCTGCACGCGCTGGTAGCCCTGGCGAAGATCTACCGTGTAGACTTTGCAATCCTCTACCCCGACGCCTCGTGGACAATCATCCGCGAGCGTGACGGACACTCAGCACCAAACTGCGCCCGCATTGCGCTGTTGCAGACGCCAGCTCGGCTCGCCAGCAGACGGGGTCGTGAGTCTCGCGAAGGTCGCTCGCCGAGGCTCAACCACACTGCGTCGGAGGAGCTGAACAATGGCTCCGGCCACTTCATGGCGTTGCGACTTCTCGGGTCGGACGAGGAGCCGCCTTCGGTGACGACGTCACACGGTCCGAATCAGTCAGCAGCATGCAATCCCAGCTCGACCGACGCGCTGCTCGGGTTCGGGCGGTTGGGAGCGGCACGACAACGATCGCCGAGATGGACGACTTCGATCGCCTATCGATCGAGCGCGCGCTGATTATGGCTGAGCTGATGACTCAGGCTCGTTCGATCCCCTCCTTGCGTGATAAGTGGCGAAGTTGCCTCCTCCGAGACTTCGAGACGGTCGAGGATGACCGCACCCAGGTGGCCATTCGTGCCCTCCTCGATGACCCCAGCGCCACCTCAGCCAACCTTCCGCAGGCGTTCCAGTCTGCTTAGCATGCAGACTGGACCGAGTGGTCCGAGGAGGCACTCACCAATTGTCTCAAGGACTGGCTGCAAGTTCATATGGAGCGGCTCGAGCCGTCCGACGACACGGTGTCCCCCGGCCTCGGCCCCCTGCTGCCGCGAGTCAAGAACGTCAAGCTCTACTACTAGTAAAGCTGACGACCATATCGGAGGGCTCCTCTGCCGGACGGCTGCTATCCGAACGGCGTCAATACACCGCGCATTCGTCGTTGTCCAGGATAAGAAGGACTTTGTGGAGGACTACTCAGAGCTTGATGAGTTCGTGGCTGGCCACCGCAACTGGTGCCAGTGGCTGAGTCTTCTGGCGCTGCCCAACATCGAGCGATTCATCAGGAACCACTGCACAACTCGCGCCAGTACGCCCGAGGAGCTCGATGCCTTGGAGTACGAGCTGGTGCGTATCATGCCACAGATCGACCAAATCGAGGCAGACCATCTTCGGCGCTACCCGTCGGCAACGCCGCTGATGCGCAAGGGGGACCGGTGCCCGACGCTCTTCTTCCAGGCCGCCACTCGCACTCGCGACATTTTGCGCCTGCCGATATGAGTTCGTTCGCGGTTTAAGATGGAGTGCGACAGGATGTTTCCTCCGGACCCACACAATCGGAGAGGTACATCCTGCTGGACCTTGTCCGTGTCAGCCTGTCCAGCGCGCGACCGACATTGTCGGCTTCATGGACTCGGCAACCGGTCTGCCGGGATGTTTCTCCGGGGCTGCCTCCCATCCTCTCGCGGTCTCGTTTGCCTCGCACGCCCGACACCGACAGCCAATCCGAGCGAACGCCGGTGGCCACACCAACTACTGCGTGGAGTTGTGGCAAGTCAACCTCCTGCGCAAGTCGTGGAGGTGGTCGACGTTGGTGAATGCCCTGCAGTCAGCGGCGGATGTGCTTGGCAACCTGCTCGCCGTTCTCGTCAAGCATCGCATTGTCGCACCAGGCACGGAGCTGCAGTTCCACCCTACCCGAGAGCTGTACGATGCGTGGTCCCGCAATGGCCTCTCCAACGAGGGGTTCGTCCCTCAGCGTCCATCTCTCGCTGGCCAGCAGCTCACCGACGCGTATTTGGACGAAGAAGCCGAGAGTCTCGGGCAGGTGACGGTGGCATCATCCGACGAACCGGCTTGCGACGTGTGCGACAGGGCCGTTGACGCTGATCGATCTACCTGCGTCCCGTGTGCTAAGCATGAGTTGTCTGCGCGACGCTACGAGAACACGATCGCTCGCATCGAGAATGCCGCTCGGCGCGTCTGCTGCTTCAGTGACCTACCTCCCCTGCTCGTTTCGGTTCCGACCTTTGTCCCGCCGCCGCCTATCCTACAGCCATCCACGCTCGTCCCCACCGACCCGACCAGCTTGCGACTGGGCTCGACCCCCGGAAGTCGGCGATCTCCCGCAAGTCGAGCCAACTCCGCGCGAATCTTAGGCGGCTCATCCCCCACTATCAGGTCGGCCTTCCTTCCCCCCGAACACTTCGAGCAGCTCGAGGAGCAGCTCCGTGCCGTGTTGGCAGAGATCGACAGCTTCGAGATGGAGTACCTCCGCCTTCACCCATCAGCTACCCCCTGATAAGGAATGCCAGTGGCTGCCCGGTCCCCTTCTTACCTCGGCCGACGAGCACACGGGACATGCTTCACCTCTTCCGCTGCATCCGTGCGCGGATCGACGAGGAGTGCGACCGCGCGTTCCCGCCAGACCCCGGCAACGACGAGATGGCAATCCTCTGTCAACTCGAATGAGTTGCTTTGAGCCAGGGTTATCATCGCTCGGCGGACCTCGTGGGCTCTGTCGACCTCGCGACAGGTTTGCCAGGGTGCTTTTCCGGTGCGTCATGGCTCCCGCTTCAGGTTTTGCTTGCCTCACACGCAAGGCACCACCAGCTCCTGCGCCTGAATGCAGGCGCCGAGACAAACCACGCGACTGAGATTGGGCTCGTCAATCATTTCCGCAAAGCCTGGCGTTGGCCGGCGCTCGTAAATCTCCTCGAGTCCGCCTTCTCTGGCTCCAGTCCTGGAAGCGCTCGTGCGCCATGGCGTTCTCTTTGCCTGCACCTTGCCTTCCTTTGAGCCAAGCGCCGAGCTTCGGAGCGCATGGCTGCAGAATGGTATGTCGTGGCAGGAGATCGCTGCAACGCACCCGTCGTACCATCGGTACGTTCGGGATCTGGAGGCTACGTTCCAGGCGGAGGAAGAGCACCGCATCGCACAAGTTCAACCTGCGATCTGGATGATGAACAGCGCATCGTGTGCGGCGTGGCTCTGCGTGCCGATCAAGATCGAAACATGTGTGCACCCTGTCGGCGTCACAACCATTATACGAGGCAGCACAACCGCACGCTCCAGAGGCTCAAAAGCGCTGCTCGTGCTCGGCCAGCTGCGTCCCTCTCCCAGACTGCAGCACCACAGTCGCTCTTCACCCCCCCTCCTCTCCCTGACGCTCTTCATACCACCTCGTCTGTGGGGTTCAGGAGCACGCATGCTTCGGAATTGGGGCTGACGACACCTACGACTTGCCGTTCGTTCTTGTCTCGCTTCCTGCGCTCAATGTAGGAGATCATCTCCAGGAATGCCGAGTGTGTAAGGACAACCGGTACCTACTGAATGGTGGACTGTGCAGTACTTGCGACGACTATGAGAAGCGGTACGGAGTGCCCCGACCGGAGTGCCTACATCCGCCGCCGTTCGGAGTGCGTCTCGTCTGTGGGGTGGAGAAGCGTCTCGCGTGTCTGGACTGTCACCCAGTCGAGCAGACGCGCATGAACCGCGATGCTGAGAGGCGATGTGCAACATGCGGGAGAAGGGAAAAGCCCATCCAGACGAGTGGATGGACGAAAGCCTATGATGGCAGAGGCGGCTGGTGAGATTTGCTGCCACTGACCGATAAAGCTGACAGATAGTATTGTAACTCCTGCCGGAAGCGAAGGCGCAACGAGCTTCCTATGGTGCCCCTCCCAGATCTTGACCATGTTCCTGTTGGAACGGTGTGTCGGTGCGGTGTTGTCATCACAGGCAACGCCAGTGTCTCGCCGTCTCTGAACGAACGCGTCTGTCAGCCCTGTGGGCGCTATGAGGCGCGAGAAGGAGTGCCACGACCTCGCCACCTCTTCCAGGGCGTTGTCACCCCCTGCGCGGTGTGCTAGGAACGCATCGAATTCTATGAGAAGGACAAAGGTCACTGGCAAGGCTAGCCGTCTCAGTATCTGCCCGGTCGGCCACAGATCTGCAAAACATGTGGTCATTACGACAAGAAGGGGAAGCTCCGATCGCTGCGGATCATCAACCAACGCCGCGAGCGTCTCAGACTGGCCCTGCTGACGGCGTCGCCGGCCAGTTTGTTCCCGCGCCCTGTCGCCGCGGACCCCGGCGGCTACGTGCGGCCTGCTGTTGCGACCGGCACCGCCCTGCTTGCCTCACTTGCCGTCGCCTTGGTCTAGCCCGCTCCAATTGCACTGTCGCTCCCGCCCTCGGTGCCAAGGACGCAGACCGCTCTCCATGGTCGCGTCCGCCTGTCTTTCTCCCTGGATCTGCGATTTTGAGCCTGGCTTCGCCACCGCCCCCTTCATCAAGTCCTAATCGGACCGCAAGGGGAGCGTCGAGGGCCCGCCCAAATCGGCCGCAACCCCCTCGTGCCTCCACTCCCCGCCCCTCCGCTCGCCGCGGCACCAGCGCCGCTCTCCCGCTCTTGGTCCGCTCTTCCAGCTCGTCTCCAGAGCCGATCTCACCGATGTCGCCGAGGTCGGCCCCAGGCCTCTTGAGCCTCCACCCCGCAGCCAGCTAAGCGACGCCGCTCGTCCTCGTCGCAGCCAAACCCCAACTACAGCGCCTCGCCTTCGCCGAGCCACAGCCAAGGGCAGGAAGCGGGCCAGGTCACCACCGTCCAACTCGCCAGCTCCAAGTCCTCGACTGTTGACTCCAGCGTCCCGCCGTGCTCGCGTGCAGCGCTCTACAAAGCGACCCGAATCTTATGCCGATACGCCGCCAGACCAGTTGGAGGAGGACAATTGCGACACAGATGCTGATCCAGAAAACGGCCCAGGATCCTCTGATGCTGAAGGGCTCCCAGATGCATCCCACCGAGATGGTCTTGACCTCGAGTATTCGTGGTAGCTGTTGCGCCGATACATAGCTCATGCACTACTATGCTTGCTGCAAGCTTCGACTGCGATACACTCTAAGGTGGAAGTCTGGATGATTTTCGCGGATGAGAGGCTAACGCCCACTATAGCATGTCAAAGGACCAGAGAAGACGAAGAAGATGCGTGTAAATGAGTAGAGATCTCGCGAGTGGGTGGCAATGCGTTGCAGGTTGGTCCTGAAGTCCAGACCCCACCTGTGCTACGAGCTCTATTAAATCTCTAGTACTTCGCCTTCTGTCCCTCTCTCGCCGCCTTGGCCTCGGCCCGCTCCCGGAAGAACGTCGTCCAGGCCTCCAAGTCGTCGCGGGGAATAACGTGACCGCCCCTATCGTCAGCTTCCACTCAACACCACTCCTCACAGTCCACGGAAACTCACGAGTGCACGATAAGATCCGGATTCCTAAACATCTCACTCAAACTCTCACTAGCCCTAGGGGGCACAATATCGTCTGTCTCTCCCCAAACGTGCAAACTCCTCCTCCCAAACCCGGGGTTCCCTTCCTCATAGTTCCGCCTCAGTTCGACGTCCCTCGCCTTGAACCCGCCAATAATCACCCCGAAGTCGAACTTTTCTCTGAATTCGGGCATGAGGCAGAGCAGCGAAGTGACGACTGCACCCTGGGAGAAGCCCAGAACTCCATCAAACGGGCCCTGCTTGTCGAGAATGTCGTGCAGGTACGTGCGCGACTTGGGCCAGCCCTCGTACACGGCATACTCGGACTCGGGGATGTCCTGCGATCGCCACCAAGCGAACCCGGGCTCGACGGGGAAGGGCGCGTCGACGAACGTGAAGCTCGCCCACGGGGCCGAGGCGTCGACGACAGGGGCGAGTTGACGCGCGAGACGCGCCGCGGAGGACGTGAAGCCGTGCAGGCACAGAATCCTGAGTTTGGACGCTGCCATGCTGGGTGTGGTTCGAGTGAGGAGAGACGGTTGGACGGTAGATGGAGTGGACAACGGTGTGGGCGGACACGGCGGAGGCCGATCCGGATATCTCGGCAACTTGGGCCCTTGCCGGCTAGGCACAAGTACACGCCATTCTGGTCGAACACTCAGCCGCGTGTTTGTGCGAGCGCGTCTTCAGAGAGTCCATTGGGGACCATGTCTGAGGAAGGAATGGAAGCGGCTGCAAGCATGGCAGTGGAGTGGAGATAGACGTGTGACTGGCACGCATCTTGGGATCTGCCCCTCGGAGGGCGAGATCTGGCACTGTTTGATCACCTGGCCTAGATCGAGACTCGAGCCCCACGGGGCGCCCCAGTGAGGTGCTGTCTACCTCCTTTGCAACCGCTGTACTCCTGTGGTCTGTACACTCCCACTCGGTCCTGCTCGCTCGCTGCGCTCGCTACCAGGACTTTTCACGTTAATCATTCATGGCAGTGTATATCTTTATAGTAGTACGTAGTGTATAGCGTCTTTACGCGCGGGGTATATCGGTCTTCTGTCAACTTTCAAAACAACTGTTGGTAAACTCCTGGGCTCCCAAAATGGCGACTGTAAGGGCGAAAAAAGTGACGGGTCGTCGGAAGAAGGAATAGGCCGGTGAAGGCGTGGAGCAGAGGAGTGCCAGAGTGGTCAATGGCCAATGGTGGGAGACCATTGGTCGTTGACCTGAGCGGTTTGGTCCACCCCCTGTGCACTACACGCCAGCCCTCGCTGCGCTCGGACTGGCTACTCGTCCTCGCTCGCCGCTGCCTCGCTTCGCTCGGCAGCGGCTCACTCTAGACTCCACATATACTCGAGCACACCTCTGAACTCGCTTCACTTGCCCGGCTGGGCGGCCTTGCGCTCCTGCTGCTTGAGCATGCGGAGGCTGATGGCGTTGCGTAACGCCTCGACGTACGTCTCATACTTGAAGATTTCCGAGTGAATGTAGCGCGATTTCGCGGTCCAGTTTTCCCGCGCCTTGCCGAAATTCTTGCTCCCCGGCGTGTACAGCCTGGACATGGGCTCCTCGATGCTCTTATGCTGGTCCAGCTCCTCCTTCAGACTCTGTACGTACATCAGCAGCGCCTCGAGCTGCGCCTCCTCGTCCAGGTTTGACGGCATCGTCGCGTGCGGCGGGGGCTTCCACTCGACAATGGTCATCTTGTCGAGGTTTTGCGAGCCGCGCGAGCGCATCGCGCCGAGTCGGGTCATGGAAGGTGAGGAGCGTGAGGAAATGACGCTGGGCGCCTCGGTGGCGTCGCCGTTTTCATCCAGCACACGCGTCCAGCCGTACTCAATGTTGGACACGCCGCCGACGAGCGGTTGCCGCGACTTGCGCGCGGCCCAGTAGTTGCACGTCGCGACCCACTCGGCGACCAGCTCCTCGGTACCCGCCTGGTACACGCTGATCTCGCCGGTTGGGAACGTCACCGTGAAGCAGTACGGCCGCGAAGCGCTGTAGCCCGGTTTCGGCAGCGCCATGGCCATGGCGTGCATGAGCGAGTACTCGCCGGTCGTTTTCGCGTTGGACAGCCAGTTGCCGCCGCCCATGCCGCCCATGCCCATGCTCGGGCCCTTGGAGCCCTTCTCGCCAAATACAAACATGTGCAGGTCGCCCTTCTGGATGACGACAAAGTATTGCTTCCAGTCTTTCTTCTGGTGCTTCTTGCCGGCGGCCTCGACCTGGATCTTGCGGGAGAGCAAACCCTCCTTGGCCCAGGGGGCGCCGAGCAGCGCGAGCTCGTCGTCGCTGAGGGGCTCGAGGGTGACGGTGGACTGGTTGCTCTTGATGCTGTGGGCTTCGTCTTCCTGCTCGCGGATCACGGTGTGCGACAGATTGCCGGCGAAGCCGATGGCCGGGGCAATTGTGGCCTAACGTTAGCGTGCTGGGGAAACTATTGTGCGGCGAGAGGGGTCCTGTGTGGCCTGCTTGGCACTGTGTACCCAGGGGGTATCATTGGCAACCGCCTCGGACGCGCTAACTCACCTCTCCAATCGAGTTCGCGTACGACGGCGTCGGCGACAACCTGCCGTCCGAGTGCGCAAACACGCCGCTGCCGTTGTAGGGCGAGTCGCCCTTGACCGAGGAGCGCTTGAGGGGCCCGATACCGCGGCGGTTGTAGCTGTTGAGGGACAAGGACGACTTGTCAGCGGATCCAATCGGCAAGAGGATCTTCTCGTTGCGGACATTGCTGTAGATCTCCTTGAGCGCGGCTTCCGCTTCCACCTCCCACTGCTTCGTGTACGTGAACGAGTTGACTGTCGTCGACGACGCGGCGCGGGATCGCAGGTCCTGGCTCGAGGGAGAGGAGAGCTCGGACGCAGGAGCCAACGAGCCGCTCGCGTTGCGGCTGTTAGCGGGCTGGCGGAGACGGGTAATTGACGAGGTGGATTGGGCCGCAGTGGACGTGCCGTCGACTCCGCGGAGGGATCCACTGTCGTTGTGCGACTCGAGATCCTCTGGCATCGACTCTTGGATCGCGCGCATCGCGTTGCGAACAAAGTCTGCCCGCGACATGTGCTTCTGCAACTCGGCAATGTGCAGGTCCGTGTTCAGCATGAGCATGGCGGCGGTAACCGTATGCACGACGCCGGGTGTGCCGAACACCGTGTTCGGGTTGCAGTCAAAGTATCGCGCCGAGAAGCCCTCAATGATGCGGTCAATCTCCTGCGACTCGGCCTTCAGGTGCAGTTTCGCACAGAGGTCGCGGAACGCCTGGTCGAGCTTGCTGCCGCGCATGTCAAAGTGCTGCATGTAGTGCCGGAGCGTCGCCGTGTTGACAGCCTTGGGCCCACCAAGGAAAATCGCGACCTTGTCGGTGGAAACGTGTGCCGAGTCGCCCTGGTAAAACTCGCGGGCGAGCTGGTGGGCGCGCTCCTCGTCGTCGGCTGGTAAATCATCGAGACTGGTCGTCGACTGGTGCGGCGACTGGGTCACCTCGATCGCAATGTTGTCGTCGTGTCGTGTCGGGACCATCTTGATCGTCGGCTCGCCCTTGACGGGGACCGGCGGGGGCACGAGGTCCGTGTCCGAGTTGTCAGCGAGGGCGGACTCGATCACGGCAGTTCCCTCGGGGGCCTGGGCGTCGTCGTAGCGGCTCGACTGGGTGGAGGAAGCAGAAGATTTGCCAGAGACCGGAACAGGAGCAGCGTCCGGAAGGGTCGTGCTGTCCTGATTGGCGGGCGACAAGGGTGACGCAGAACGCTGCGAGTAGCGGGAGGGGTCAGGTGACACCTGCAGGTGCTCTGTAGTCTCAGGACCCATGCCCACTCCGACGGGGGGGTCGCCGTGGCTGATCCGATCTAAGAGGCCAGTCACATCGTCAGAGAACGAGGTGCTGGCTCGACGTGGCGGTTTGGGCTCAGCCTCTGCCGTGGAGCGACGCGACGTCGAGCGCTCCTCAGTGGCGCCGCGCTGGAGCATGTTATGCACCCGGGTCGAGGGCTCCTTGCCGGGATCCTGCGGATCGACAATGACCTCTTGTGCGGAGTGAGCCGAAGAAATCGAGATGCGGCTTGGCTCGTGCGGCTCAGCCATACCAGGGACCAAGCCACCGGAATGGCGCTGAGGAAGAGGCGGACGCGCGTTGCCATTGGACTGGGGCGACTCGAAAGTGAACTGGGCGTTGCCAGGGAACTGGGGCGAGAATGACGAGGGCAGCTGGGGAGAGACGTTGGACTTTGGCGAACTGACCTCGGCGTTGGACCTGGTGGAGAGGCTCAGCTGAGAGGGCGAGTTGAGGTTGGGTGGAGAATCCCGGTCTTTATTGTTAGAGCCAAACATGCGTCCGAACACGCCCTTCTTGCGCTACAGTCAGCAGAGTTCCTATGCAAACGCACCTTTCCGTCATCGTTGAATGACTGCTTGCGGTGGAGCGAGTCGTTTTCGGCGATGGTTTGCATGTGCCGCTGCGAGTCGTTGGGAAAGTTGTGGCCGTGCCAGGCACCGCGTTGCGCGCTAGAGTCGGACGGGGCCTCGTGGCTGCGCCCGCGCGTCAGCGAGCTAGTGGACCCAGACATGTGGTGGGTCGTGAACTGGGAGGAAACCGCCGTCGTCGAGCTCGCGGGGGTCGACGACTTGCCCTGGCCCATGGCATGCTGGGACACGTTGCCGGCCGAGGAGTTCTTCTGGGCTTGCTTGCCCTGCTGGGGCTTGCCTTTGCCTCTGATAAAGGTGGTCAGGTCGGGGGTGCTGGCGGTGCCGGTGGTGCGGAAGATGGAGCGGCGCTTGGGCTGCTGGGCAGCGTCTTCGGCCTTGATTTCAGCTAAACGTTGAGTTAGCGAAAGCCATCGCATCATTTAGTCGGAGAGCGTGAAGGAGTGTTGGTTGATGTTTAGGAGGATGGGCGGGGTACCATGGTGATCCTTGCGAGGTGGATGGATGGAGGAGCGTTCCGGCGCTCGGACCACTTTTAGAGACGGTGCTGTTGTGTTCGGGGCGTCAGGTGGCCAGGTGGATTGTACCCCTGGCGTCCCCGTACCGAGACTCCGCGCGTAACATCCAATGCCCAAAGCGGAAAGTTGTAACGCTCCCAAACACGCTAATTCATTGCAACTCCGACGTTGCATGTACTCACCGTCAATGCCCAGGCTCATCTGCTGCGCCATCATCATCTTGCGCTGTTGCGCTCTGTGGTTTGAGCTGCGTCCCGTCGAGTCGTTGGATACTAACGATTCACGCCTCTCTCCGGGGACGGGGATCGGGTTGCCGTTCTCGTCGACTGCGGTGGCTGAAGACGCAGACGCCTGGCGCTGCTCGCGGCGCTGCCGGGCAGCAGCAGAGGAAACACTCCGCGGCGACGAGCCGGGAACGTTGTCAGCGTCCACGTCGAGCGCGTCGTCGTGCTCGCGATCACGGTGCCGCGGGAGCATGGCGCTCGGCGGGGTCGACGGCGGCGAAGACTGTTGCGCGAGGTGTTCGTGCGCGGCGAGCGCCGAGTCGTGCTCGTGGCTTTCGAGCTCGTCGTCCGCAAGCTCGTACTGCTCTCGCTCGTACCCGTCGTACTCGTCCACGGGCGTCGCGGGCGTCACCGAGGTGGACACGTGCTCGCCAGTATCCTCAGAGGGCACGTAGACGACGTCGTTGGCGCTGCGGCGGGGAGTGGTCGCCGGGTCAAAGTCCTTGTCCTTGACGCGTCGCGGGGGCGGGGTCGGGGGGTGGTTGGGCGGCAAGGGGAAGCGGGGCGACGAGAGAGTGGATGGGGAAGAGGGTGATGGCGGAATGGTGGTAGTCGCTGCCGATGGCGCCGAGGTCGGTGGGGGCGTGTTCAGAGTGGGGCCTTGGCCAGGTGTAGGACTAGTACCAGGGAGAGGGAGTAGCGCGATGGATGGAGAGATGGGCGATATCGGCTGCGGCGCTAGTTGTTCTTGTTGCTCTTGCTGGAAAGGCAAGGAGCGCGGAGATGGGGACGCGAGAGGGAGGGGAGGGAGGGGCCGAGAGGGGAGAGGCCGAAGGGTGGGTATCGTTGGAACGGGGATAGGGGGGAACGGAGCCTAGCTCGTGAGGGGCCTGGGCTTGGATCTGGGTGGTCGTCGGATGGGTGGTTCAGGACGGGTCGAGTAATGTTGGTGATCCAGAGGTCGGTCGCAAGCTAGCGGCGAGGTGATGGTGATGGCGGATGGTCCCCTTCCACTCTAGTTCTCGGTGTTGGTAGATGGTAGATGGGTGGTGAGGACAAAAGGATGTATGCAGTGGTGATCGACTGAGTGATGGATCCAACTAAGCAGGAAACCAGGGTACTTGCTCGATTGATGACTGATTGGTTCTTTGTTTCGAGGAGAGTCGATCGACAGCGTCCAGGCGTGGGATGCGAGTTGAATAAGAATATCCGGCAAACGTAATGTGCGCGTGTAAGGACCCCTCCCTCCCAGGATGGTCGTGTAAAGTGGTGTGCAGTCTGATGTCAAGATCGCCTTTGCGCTGATCACCACTGCCCCCGTCCCCGCATCCCCGTGTCCCCCGTCCCCCGTGCCGAAGCAAAAACGCGGCAACATGGTGTTGAGATTCTGCGGAACACGGCCTGACACGGTCTGCGCTGACCTAGGAGCCGGGGGGCGGGACGAGGCAGGACCACAATTAAAGTTGGCAGCGACTTGTCAGCCGTTGTCTCTCCTTCGTTCTTTCAATTGATGCGGACTGATGCATGTCCGTGCTTTGCAGCATTGCAAGGTGACACCCGCTGGCCCAAGACTATGCTCCTTGTGTGTGTATGCGTGGTGACTCCCGGACACCGCCTGACATCATCCACCGGTATCCTTGCGCCCGACCGTCAGCCATAAGAGTTCCACGTATCCAGCCATGGACGCGGGTTCTGGTCGCGTCCACGGTGCGCCATGCGCCAGCAGTGGCCCAGTGGCCACAGTGGGTCGGGATGTATGCATACGTTCGCCACGGCGTCCTCTTCCACATCGAAAAGAACGGAAAGCGCTGCGTGCTGTCCCAGGGTTGCGAACTCAGGACAAGTCGCCAGCGAAAAGCCTGGAAAGACCAGGGGACGCATAGGGAAAAGTACTTTAGTGCAGGGTTGGATAGCCGAAGATATCCCGCCCAATCTGCAAGGACGTGTCCATCCGCAGCCCATCGACCTGCGTATCGAGCACAGAGAGCAATGTACGAAAGGGAACTCACAGGGAGAGCAAGGGAGACGAGCGTTCGGGGCCATGTCGGGCCGGTCGGGAGACGCCACTGCTTCAATGGGTCCAAGTCGTGCGCGTGCGCTGGAATACAACGTCCTTAGACTCTCCTTTTTCCACGGTGCGCAAGTGAGTGACCGCTGGGCCGTTGTAGGGCACAGAATTCACGGGACCGCACGAAAAGACGTACGAACTGCCTAGTCAATGGACCCGGGCCGTACCCTGTTCGGGCTTCGGTTCGGGCCAGTCGGCAGTCTGTGCAGCTGAGCTGTCATGTCTGCCAGTGAATCCCAGGAAGTCCGCAGTGAGTCAGAGGTGACTCCCCGCTAGCCCCGCTTCACCCAGCGTGAGCATAGGACTAGGTGGGCAAGCGAACTGTCTATTCCGAGCAAAGTCTCAACGTCAGCCAGACCAGACCAGAGCACCGGGAGAGGGGCAGCGGCGCGTGCCTTGCGCCAGAGCGAAGAGCACTCAATTGCTAATGTCCCCCTTCGGTGCGGAGCAGTGGAGGCAATGCGGGGACGGCAGTGCTTCTGTTTCGTGCTGCCAACTGCAACAGCTCCATGCTCCACAAACTGCCCAGTCTCATATTTTGCTTACTTGCATACCGGTTGCAGTGGGTTCTTGGTGTTCAGACTGGTGGTGGCAGCGGGCTCGCTGCGCTCGCGCTGCAGCTGACTATCCAGTGATTCGGAATACGTCGATCGGCATTGACGACCAGCGCTAGGGGACGGCCTAATGTCATCCCCTCCCCTCACCAACTGGCGACGCGCCTTGCGCGCCTTGCCGTACGACTTCGGTCACTTCGGTGCCACGGTGGGCACGTTTCTCCACGCATTGCACCATAGCTCCCTCTGCGCTCTGCCATCTGCAGTGGGCACAGTGCATGCAGAACAACACGTAACATGACCGTCACGTTCCTCCATGTCGTTCCTGTTCCTGCAGCCTTGTCACACTTCGGGGCCTCATTGGTATGATATACGATGATGAGCCTTGGTGCAGCACAGCAGCTCGCAGAAGATATGGGGGCCAGACGACATGGGGCAGAATGCCTGCCGTTGCTGCCGTCATGTCACTCGCCTAGTCACTGCTATGGTGCAAACTTTACCCACCCTGGCACGTATGTGGACCTGGAGGAAGGCGCAATGTGCAAACCTTGTTCGTGCTGCCCGGGTCTGGGCCACTCACAGGCTTGCGGTGTGCCTTGCGCCGACTCCGCCCTGTCCGTGCTCGGCGCTGACTCTCCGCTCAACGTGACTTCAGTACCGATCCTCACTGACTCTAACGTCTTCGATCGTGGCTCCCTCGCCGACCTCTATTGAGTACAACTTGCAACGCATGGCATAATATGGTACAGAGCAGGGCAGAGCCCACTACGAATGGCCTGGCCGGAGCACAGGTGAACAACAGACTTCTTGCCCATAACACCTCATGGGACTTGTTTTAACTCCTTGGACGTCTCTAGTGTAACACTTCATGGGACTTGTTTTAACTCCTTCTCGGGCGTCTCTAGTGTAAAGCACTTCTCCAGACATCTCGACTTAATCTTTCAGAGGACGACCTCGGCGGCCATCAGACAGCCACCTAGCCCAAGGAGCGCCTCGCGGCCAAGCGGGCAGCACGCGCATCACGCTCTGTGGGAGCGTGCTCGGGCTCCTGGGCCGGCGCATTGACGGGCTCCACGATATAGGCCCAACCGGCGGGTGCGCCGTTGCGCTTCTTCTTCATCTCTGCCTTCTTCTGGCGGCGCTCCTCAGCCTCGCGCGCCGCACGCTCAGCCTGCTTCGCCTTGCGCTCGGCCTCCTTCACGGCACGCTCGTCCGCCTCCGGCGTCGCCGTAAGCCCCTTGAGGCGGATACGGGGAACGTGAACAGGGGCATGCTCTCCGGCTTGGGAAGACTGGCGGCGTCGCCCAGCAGGCTGAGCGGGGAAGCTGTCCTGGCGCGGAGTCGACTGTCCGCGCGACTGGCGGCGGATGGCGCGCACAGACTGAGGAGTGGCGACATCCTGCGGCGCCTTGCGGCGAGGCTGGGGGTAAGGCTCCGAGCGGCGCCCGCGAGGAATGCGGTCGCGGCGGCTAGCGCCGATATCGTCCTCGGGCTCCTGCTTGATCTCGATCTCCTCGTCGGCCTCCATGACAACGGAGGAAGAGCGGAGCTCGGGGGTCTTGGTCGGGGAACGGGCGGGAACGGGACCAGTGGCCCAGGAGGGTCCGGTCGCCCACGAGGGACCAGCGCGCTTGTTGGGAGGCGGGGCGGGAGCCTTGGAGGCCTTGGGGGCCTTGGGCTGGGGAGCCTGGGGAGGCTTCTCAGGCCCAGATGGAGGCTGGGGCTGAAGCTCGGGGGTCTGGGGCGCGGGGGTCTCGGGCTCAACCACGGGCTCAATGACGGCCTCGATCTCCTCCACGTCCATCGGCTCGGGCTCGGGGGCGGCAGCCTCTGTAACGGACTCAGCGGGTTCAGCGGACTCAGCGGGCTCAGTCGACTCGATGGGCTCAAAATCGTCAACCTCAGCCTCAGAATCAGAGGTCGACATCCCCTTGCTGGACTCGGACTGGTCCGAATCCCACTGGTCCTCGTCGGCGCTGTCGGCGTTGGAAGATGTCGCGCTGGACTCGGCTCGGCTGGCACGGCCGCGAGCGGAGCGGGCGGTACGAGAGGTGGCCGGAGAAGGCTTCTCGTCCTTGGGGCTGGGGTTCTTGCGAGGGCGGCCGACGGGGCGGCGAGGAGGAGGGGGGGCGTTGGGGTCGGGAAGGGGGTGCTTCCTGGGACGGCCAACGGGGCGTTTAATAGGGGGCGGGCCGTTGGGGTCAGGCAGAGGGTGCTTCCTGGGGCGACCGACAGGGCGGCGGACTGGAGGAGGTCCGTTCGGGTCAGGAAGAGGGTGCTTGCGAGGGCGTCCGACAGGTCGCTTCAGCTTGCCGTCCTTGCCCAGCACGAGTCGGGTCGCAGACGCAGGGCCTGCCCAGTGCACGAGCTTCCGCGCTTCAGCCTTCTTGTTCGCCCTCATCGAGTCGAGGACGTCCATCAACTGCGGGCGAACGCCCTGCTTGCTGTTGAGTCCGCCAGTGCAATTCTTAGCACCGCAGCTGCAGGGAACGCGCGTGTCGGGCCCATCAGTGAACACGGGGTACGTCTCCGCGTTGTAGTCGTAGGTCAGCTCCTCGCCAGCCTTGATCGGCCTGCGCGACCACAGACCAAACTCGTGCTCCTCGTGGCCGTCCCCGAGCGTCTCAAATTTGCGAAGCACGAGGTTCGGGTCACACGAGTGGTTGATGAAACGGGCGCTGTTGCCTTTCGAGCTCGAATCGATAATCTCATCCCTGTCGTACGCGATCGCAAAGACGCTGTCGTCCTCGCTGTGCGATCCGATGCGATCGATGAACGTGTCAACACTAATGACCTCGCCGCGATAGTCGATCACAAACTCTCCAGCGGGAATGTCCTCGGCGGCAAACACGCCGTAGCCGTGGAGAGACGACAAGGCAACAATCGTAGCCTTGGCTGGGCGACGGCAGAGCGCTTGGTTTCCACAGTCCGGCCCGTTGGGGCAGCTCTTCCCACACAGGAGTCCCTGCAGGCGATTGGTGCAGCTGAGGCCGCACCCAGTGCCGACGACACAGTGACAGACCTCCTTGCCAGAGGCCGGGATCTTGGGCCTCTCGAGGAATTGGTCTGAAGTCAGCACAAGTTTTCGAGAATTCTCGATCGACTCACTCGATGTGATCATCTCGTACTGAGGAGGGCGCTTCTTGTCGTCCAGAATGCCGCTTTCGCTCTCCCAGATGAGATCGTACGGCAGCTTGAACTCGTGCTCCTTCTCGAACAGCTCCGCCATACCCTTGGGCTCGGGAAGAGGGGGGAAGGACGTATCGTCGGAAGCGTAACGGCGATCCAGTTCTCCATCATTGTTGTATCTCTTCTTCGCCGAGCCCTGTCGAGTGGCCAAGACTCGGTTGACCAACTGGTAGTCGCGAGGGGGCACGGGCTCGTCACAGAACATTCCGGCGGCGAGGTACTCCTTCTTTTGTGACGGGTTGGCGGGATTGACGGGGACAGGCGTCTCGAGCGAAGTGGGAACAGCAACGGTGCTAGGTCCAGCCGCACTGTTGGGGACTGCACTCGGTGAAGCGTCGATGCGCGGAACATCCTTGCTGACAGGGGAGCTGGGACCAGCATCATCTCTTGGTCCATTGTCAGTGGGAGTTTCAGTGTTGTCACTACGGCCGGCGTCGGTGCTACGCCCGAGGTTACTCTTGCGGCGTGTCGCCCTGCTGGCGGGGACATCGCTGCTGTTCCTGCGCTTCGCACGGGTGGCGGGACTGCTAGCAGCCTTGTCCTTTTTGGCTGGCGTGACCTTCTTGGCCGGCGTGCTTCTTGTCAACTTCGGTGCTTTGGGTGCGGGTGTCTCGACAGGTGTAGGCGTGGGAGTCTCCTTGGGAGCTGGCGGAACGGGTGCCTCCTTTGGTGCAGGTGGTGGGGGCGCCTCCTTGGGTGCCTCTTTGGATGGCGGTGCCTTTGTAGTCGACCAAAATTGACGAGTGCGGCTGGACGTGGGTGCGGACGGGGCTGGCGCAGGAGGGGCAGACTGTGCAGATTCTGTCGCAGGCGAATCCTCTGGTGTGTCCGGCTGGGGAAGGGTTGATGTGACATCGCCAGGGTCGGAGACAGATGAATCGTTGCTGGGGGTGGTGTCCTCTTCGCTTGGCGAATGCCGTGTCCTCAGCTTGATACGCGTCGCCGCGACCGACGCTTTCACCTTTGCGGACTGGGCAGCGGAGGCGGGGGCGCTGCGTGCACCGACGGCGGCATGCTTGGCGGTGACCTTGGCGATCGGGGCTTTCCGTGCTGTTGTCGCACCGACACGGCGCTTGGCGATGGGTTTGTTATCGGCTTCAGCGGCGGCAGCACGCGTGACGCGAGTCCGGTCAGCGAGCTCCCACTTGTCCTCGCCCATCTCTGTCTTCATGAAAGTCTTGCCGGCGGTGACAGCCTTCATGTCGGGTTCGAGCGAGTGAAGGACAGTGGCGGAGGGCACTGAACGCGGCGGGGAACGGGTGCGAATGATGGGGAGGGGTGGTAAGGTGGACTTCTTGGAGAAGAAGCTACGCTTCTTGCGCTGCACCTGCGGCGCAGCTGCTGGCTGCAGACCGCGCGGCATGGTGGTGGGTGTTGTTGCTGGTGCCGACGCGGTTTGTTGTGGGTTGTTGAATTCGAAACTGATTGTAAGGAATGAAAAGGGCGATAGCAGATATGATGCAATTTAGTGCGCGAGTGGTTGACTGGGTGGAGGGCCGAATGCGTAGTGAACGTAGGCGATGCAGTGAGTTGCAGAAACGCTGCCGCTTGTCGATCTGTCGGGCTTATGGAGGGGTATGCAAAGTGGTGGAAAGGACTGTTGGATCGTGTTAGTGCGTGACGCGTGCTGAGGTGTGCGGCGATGTTGTGTTGTGTGGATGCCAGAAAATGGGCGATAAACTCACAGGAATTCAGAATTAGTTTGGGTGGGTAAATGGGGTGGTAGTGTAATTACAGAGTGGCCAACTTGGAGGTATACGGTATTTTTGGAAAATGCAGGAGGATGCACCTGGTGCCGGAAAGCACGGGAGGGGAAAAGGTGCAGCGGTGGGAAGAGGGAGAAATGGCGGGGTGTGCGTGCGCAGATGCGGGTGCGCGAGTGGATGAGGTGGTAAGAGAAAGAGGGAGAAATGGAACGCGAGATTCGTGGCCAGGTCCAAGGGAATGTTGATTGTCGTCTGCCAGCTGAGCTGTGCCCGCCGCCGTTGGCCGCTGGCCGCCTCACCCAACTCGCGACATGGCGTTTTTCCTTGTCCGCATCCCCCGTACGTCTGCTGCACACTAGCATCCTTTGCCAGCGCATAGCCATTAGCGTGCTGCAGACCCTGCATCCATGCATGCCGGCGCGCAACCCCTCTACAAACTAGTGCAAGGGGCGGCAGTGCCGCCTGCGTCTTGTGATGCATCGGGCTGCACTCAACCTTAATAATACACGAAAATGGCCCACAATTATGCGCGGTGGGGACTGAGCGCAGGCAGCAAGCGACAGGCAACGGCATGCATTAGGGTTTCGGTGGGAGGGGGTCGGTCGGGTGGGGACCGTGGGGTTGTGCCGGGTCCGACGCAGTGTAATCGTGTCATGCACCGTAATGGAAGCGGGCGATGTACCGATGTGGCCGGGGTCTGGGACTGGATCTGGGGAGTGCGGGGGATGCCTCGTCCGGTCCGAGTAACAACAGGGGCAAGCTGTGAATTCGGGCGTCGGTATGGGTAGGCGTACGGCGCTTACGGACGGGCGCAGGCGTGCGTGCCACCGTCGTTGGCCATTCAGCACCCAGACATGTCGCACTATGTCGAACGCCGCAGACCCGCAAACGCAGCCTGCGAACCAAAGTTACTCAAGTGTCCATCTTCCTCGTTTGCGTGCATCAGCTTCTGCAGCGTCACTCAGCCGACGGACATCGTGACGTGGGCCCTGCGGATGCATGCGTGCTCCACCCCGAGGCCCCGTGACGGACGGTGCGTATCCTGAATAGTCGAGTAAATATGTGAAAATCCGCCGAAAAATGCCAGTCCTTCGCAACCGGCTCGGTGTGGTCGGGTGGACGTACGGAGGGGTGCAGAGGTGGCAGCGGGGCACAGTATGCATGGATGGAGCTAGTATCGGTAGCGAGAAGCGAGGAACGACCGCGGAGGGGACTCGTACCGGTGAAGCTGGTCACTAATAGACTGCGACGTTTTGATCTTCTTCTGATCCTGACACGTCCGAAAGGAGGCTTGGCCTGCGAGATTGCGCGCCTTGCAGGCGATGCGTGGGCGCAGAGCCGCGCAGAGGCACGACAGGTCTGCAGCTCCTGGCGTGCTGGTGGCAAATGGCCCCGCTAAAAGTGGCGGTGGAGGTTCCTTATCAGCCCCCCACGTCACGCTCAGAGGCCCCGCGTCACTTGCTTCCGCCTGCCCGGGTCCATCGTTCATGACCGATCGGCCACCCACCATTATCATCACCACCCCTGTTTTCCTTCCCATCGACGATAAGCCATGTCGACTGCAGACGTCTCCGCCGCGCTGGATGCGCTCGAGGCGCTCGCGAGCACTAGCGCTACGAGCTCGTCGGGACCGCTTAACGCGCTCCTCGAGCAGCACTTCGCAGTCGCACGAGAGCGCATCCTCGCCGGCTCGCCGCCGAAGCACGTCATTGCCGAGCTGCAGACCAACGTTGCCAAGGCGAAGAAGCAGGTCGAGCGCGGGCTCAAGACGTGGTACGCCGCGCTCGGAAACACGGGCAAGGCGGTCGAGAAGGTGAGTTCTGCGAGCGTAGCGAGCTGCATATCACGAGCTGGGAAAGGGCGCTGTCAGGGTGGAGAGTCAAGTGGAGGTTGTGGGGATCATGACTTTGCTGACATCAGGCCTTCCCCCCGACCCTTTCTGACATCTCGTCAGCGTACGACGATCCGCCCCTGTTCACCGATGCCGAGGCTGCAGCGGCGCTCGACCGGGTCGTGCTCGACTCTCTTGGCCGGAGGGGGCTGTGGGACGCCGTGTTAGCTTTAGAGGCCGAGACGGACCTGGCCTACGACGCGTCCAAGCGTGACCTCTCTGCCCGTCTGGCCGAGATCGTCTCCGACATTGAAGCCGGCGACCTCAGCAGTGCCCTGGCATGGTGCCATGCGAACGCCGCCTTCCTCTCCTCTGGCCCCCACCCTTCTCCCCTCCCTTATCACCTGCACCGCGCCATGCTCTTGTCCCAGCCTACGCCGGCTGCGGCGGTGGAGTACGCCCGCACACACATGTTCGAGTACCTCGCCACGCAGCCTGTGCTTGAGCTCGTGACGAGCCGGCTCTTCATGGACACCAAGGAGAGCCCGTACGAGATTGAGAATGCGCCACTCGCGCAAATGTTCAGGACGGACTATTGCCGCTGTCACGGGTGGGCGCGCGAGGATCCGCTCGAGGTTGCCGTGGATCTTGGCAGTCGAGGAGGCGCGCTCAACGCTATCGAGAAGGCCCGCAAGGTCATGGGCGACCGTCTCGGGAACGTGCGGACGTGGCCGGAGCTCCCCGTAAGTCATTGGCAAAGCTTGCAAGCCTCGTAACTTGAGCTGACAAACAGATGGAAGTTCACCTCCCCCGCAACAGGCGGTACCACTCTGTCTTTGTCTGCCCTGTATCCAAGGAACAGGCCAGCGACACGAACCCGCCCACGATGCTGTCGTGCGGCCACGTCATCAACCAGGAGTCCTTCAACCGGCTCCTTAAGGGGAACCGGAAGAGTGCGAAGTGCCCGTACTGTCCTGACGAGACGGGGCAGCAGGGCGCGCAGACGCTGTACCTTTGAGCGTTCGGCGGCGTAGAGGAGAAGAGAGAGGAGATAGGGGCGCAGTGGAGAAGCCCAAGTTGTGATCTAGTTGTTTTCCCCAAGTGTTTGTACTATTCCCTGATGCAGTGGTCAGAACTATCCTCACAGGTTCAGATATACATGCGCATAGACGCTATGCTATACAAGCTCATCACTGACTACGGCACCGGCTTCTGACTTGACGTCTGATCTCACGGTGCCATCTGAACCCGCCGCTCATTCGTGTACACTGCACACACACTAGTCCTGGTAGTCGTTCGACTGGGGAGGAGCACCCCAGCCCTGCGAATCGTCTGCCGCCGCGTTCGAGCCTGAGTTGGCCTGGGCGTTCGCACCGGGGCTCGGGTTGTTCGAGCCAGAGCCCAGCTGACCGCCCCATCCGGAGCCTTGAGCAGGGGGAGCGCCCCAGCCCAACGCCGGACTCGACGCCCAGCTGGACGACGGGCCAGTGCCGGATCCCCAGCCCGACGAGGGAGGATTGGGCGACGCGCTCCAGCCGCCTGACGAGGTGCCGCCCCACCCACTAGAGGGCGAGCCCCACCCATTGGACGCATGCGTGGCAGGCGGTGCGCTCGCGGAAGGAGGGGGGGGGAGGAGGGGCACTCCAGGAGTTGTTGGGGAGAGCGTTCCAGGCCGACACCGTCGCTGCCGAGGGAGGAGCGAGGGGGGCGATGGGGTAGTGGGAGCAACAGGCTGGGCGGGCGCTGCAGCGGGAGCTGGCGCAGGCGCAGGCGCAGGGGGAGCCGCCGGAGCCGCTGGAGCTGGAGCTGAAGCTGGCGCTGGAGCAGGCCCAGCAGTGTTGGTGGTAGGCGCAGGGGTCGGGGCGGAAACGACCGTGAGGGGTACAGCGCTCCATGCCTGGAAGCTCATGGGGCCACCTGGTGCGGTTGCGGGGATCTGCTACACGGTAGAGAAGCCCGTACCCGACACTGTAGTGGTGCCGGTGATGCCGGCGCTGGCGAAAGCAGCATTGGCGTTGGCGGCCAGCTGCTGAGCCTGCTGTTGCGACTGCTGCTGCGCCTGTCGACTCTGCTGAAACTGCGGAGCTTGCTGCAGGGCGGCCGAGGCTGCCTGGTGGGGGTTCCAGACATGGTGAACCTTGCGCTTGTGGTTGAAACGAGGTTTACGGCCACGGTCCCTCTTGTTGAAGCTCCATGCGTCCCGCTTGACACGCTTCCAAATGTTGAGGACCATGTGGATAACACGGTCGGCGCAGCGCGAGCACGCGACGTACTGCCTCAGCTTGTCCGCCAGCCAGTTCCTCTTGCGCATGAACTGCGGGTCCGGCGATGAGGAGCGGCGCGACGTGCTCGCGCAACAGCGCGCGCTTGAAGGCGGGCCAGGTCTCGTACTCGGTCTTGACGGGACAGCTCTTGCACGCACGCCCGAAGCGCGTGTTGACATCGCTGCGGGGCGTGCCGACGAATTGAGACGCGAACATCGAGAACGCACGGTTGAAACGGCCGAACATGTCCTTCAGCATGTCGACGTCGGCCTGCTCGATCAGGCTGAGCGGGAAGGGCTCCAGAGCAGCGAAGCGCACGCGGGGCGCTCCAGCGGCTTGTCTCCAGGAACCAGCGCCGCACGCCAAGCCGCGGCCAGGCAGCGAGTCGCCCAGTAGCTCTTGTTGCCAATGGAGTGCATGCACGCGAACGCGTAGAGGTACTCGGGAGAGAGGGCCGGCGCGGGCAGCGCAGGAGTGGTGAGGTGTGTGGTGCACGACGCCTTGAGCGCATCGAACACGACGTACTTCAGCGATGCCAGCTCAAACACCCTCATCACGTCATGCACCTCCTCAAACGTCGGGGTGTGGAACTCGGGCTGCGGCGTGGGCGTCACGGTCGCCTCGGACGCGACCTCGGACACAGTGTCAGACCCGTCGGACATGCTGGCCGTGGTAGACTTGGTAGACTTGCCGAACTTACTGGACCTGCCGGACTTGGCTGCGGACTTCGAAGAGGAACCGCCGTTAGAGGCGAAAGAGGCGGTGCAGGGCGCAGGGGAAGCGGCACGGGGCGTGGCGATCTTACTGGCATTGCTGTCCTCTTCTTTCACATCCTCCTTGCTGTTGCTGCTGCTAGCCTCGTTCCCACTGTCCTTGTCGCTGGTCTGATCGTTGACCATGTCGCTGTCCTTGCTGCTGTCAATGTCGCTGTCCTTGTTGCTGACCTTGGAGCTGCTGTTGCTGCTAGCCTTGGCGCTGTTCTTGCTACTGCTGCTGTCCTTGGTGCTGTCCTTGGTGCTAGTGGACGACTCACCAGCCACTTCGCCCCAGGGAGGCGGCACCCAGCCTGTCGGACCCCACTCATCTTCCTCAAGCTTCTGGGTAGGGAGCAGGTTGATTGAGCGGTGGATCGCCTCCGCCGTCTTGGGGAGACGGGGGAGCTGAGGGGCGCGAGCAAAAATGGCAGCCTTGGCGCGAGGACGGTCGTGGCGACCGGAAGGAAGACCGCTATAAGACGGGGCAGTCTTAGCTGGGCCCTTCTTGCGGGGTTGGACTGAGGGCGGGACGAAGCCGATGGCAGCGGCGAGCGCGGCGTCGGCGGCGGCGACTTCATCGTCGTCACCGGCGCTAGCCTCGGTATCTTCGGCATCGTTGTCGTCCTTCTCTTTCTCCTCGCCGGTGGCGGTCGCAAGGGAGGGATCGTCACTGGGAGGCAAGACGCCGTCGGCCCTCCTCTTCTGAGCCTCGATAATGCAATCGAGAAGGAAAGCGAGGGTCGGCCCGCGCGCATGAGTGAGAGGTACGATTTGCTCCTGCCCAGCAACAGCAGCGGGCAGATCTGCCATGTCGTGCAGAGCAGACGACGGGGCGGAGTAGCTCACTGCTGTTAGTCTGGGACGGGATATTTGCAACTCACGGAGTGTACTGAGCGTGAAGCGGAACTTGGTGTTGTCGATTGCCTTGAGGGCGATGTCGCCGCCGGTCGCGAAGCGCGGGTGAAAGGCGCCATCTTCCTCGGACATGGCCTCAGACACGGCGGACATGGCGTTGGAAGTGCTGGTGTGGTGAGCACGGCACACTTGGTGATGATACAGTTGGGAAAGGAACATGAGGTGTTGGGGTGATATAACGAGTCATCGTTTGTGTGTTGCGCCCTCGAGGTGAAGGGGCGAAAGACGGATCGCTGCCTCAGTCTGTTGACGCCCAAGTCTGGTCTCAATGATCTGCGCCCTCAGATCGAGACAGCCTGGCATCAGCTTGTGCGCCGTTCCTCGCGGTGCACACGGTCATCCTGATCAGTTCACTCGCCGCCGCCGCGTCCTTCCTCCTGTCGCTATTCCGAGATCGCAAGCGCGGTCGTCCAGATCGTATCGCACATGTATCATACAACAGCCTACTCGACGCCTGCCCAGACGTATATCGTCCTCCCCTGTCGTCAGTTAAAGCCAAGATCAGGCTAACTCACGTTCTCGCTCCGCTTCGTCACGAGCTTCTTTGCGACGAGCGCGATTAAGCACTTGTTCACTCGCGGATGGGGTTGGTCCGGCTTGACAAAGTCGGCGACTGGGGTCAGGTTATACTCACACAAGACATAGCTCTCGGCGTGTAAGTACTCACTGGCGAGACCGTCTCCGTCGTTCTCGTATTCCACCATCAAGCGCTCAATAACGCCCTCCATCGTGATCCTGTTATCCCGGTTCGCGCCGCGGTACTCAAGCGGCAAAGACGAGTCAATCAACTTCGAGATCTTGATGTCGCGCTTCTTCTTGGCGGCCGCAGCAGCCTTGCGCTCCGCGAGTCCCGGTCCTACCGGCTTCTTCTTGACCGGTACTCCAGCTCCTCCAGCTCTTGGCGGGGGCACGCGCGACCGGCTCGGTGCGGAGCGCTTCGGCTCGGGGCTGTACGCAGTGGCATACGTCATGTCCGCGGCCGCGTTCTCGTCGTCCTCTTCTCGCTGCTGCACTTGCGGTGCGAGCGGTGGTGGTGGGGAAGGCGTCGGCTCCGGGTCGGGCTGAAGCTGCCCGCCGAGCTGCTGCAACCGCGCCAGAGTCGAGTCGTTCGGCGCCTGCGGCCACTCGACGCAGAAGGCGTTCATCTTCAGCGCATACATGTATGCGGCGAAGCCTTCGTTGAACTGGCCCAGCGCGTCGTGCAGCGCTGTCATGCGCTGGGTGTTCGTGCTCAGGGCGGCGACCTCGTCGGCGAGGTCTTGCAGTGCTGGCGCAAGCACATCGAGGCCAGCGTTGGACCGGGGGCGGTCTGTTGATCGTGCGAGGCTGTTGAGGGAGCCGGTCGACACGCGCCGAAGCGGGTGGGAGGGTGCCATTGTCCTATCCGTCGACTTCGTGTGTGACTTCTGGGGTGTGGTTTGTTGTTGTTTTCGTGCCGCTCAGACGCGCAGTCGAGCGATCTCAGCGCTCGATCAGTTTACGTAACATTCGCTGGAAGATGGCAAGACCACGTGCTGCAATGATCGGGCCGATCTCCCTGGGGCTCGGTGTATCGGAGGTCTCTCGGAATTAGCCCCCGCAACATCCAGGACAGCCTTATACAGCCCATCCCCTTATCAACCAACTAGTGCAGCCTGAACTCGCCTGAACTTTATGACGTCCCCCAGGTACCAAGGCACAATCCTGACGCCATTTCACACGATCACGAGTGGCCGAATTGTACAGCCTGTACAGCCTCGGTACCACTCGGATCCTTGCCAGAGACCAACCGACGACGACCTTACCAGTGAGACGATAGAGGACAGACAGATAGACATGGAGGAGTATTACATGGTGGGTAGTATCTAGATTATGAGATGCGATGCTGTATGCGTGACAGTGACAGGGGTTATAACAGTGGTGAAAGGTAAACTTGGGTGTGGCGTTGAAACACCCCTCACTTGGGTGAACCTGGAGAGAGATTGTCCATTGGTAGTGCGTCGTTGCGCAGATCGCCAGGGGCGACCCCTGCTGGCGAGTTTTGTTTGGGGTTGGAAGCGATGGCGAGATTCACAGTTTTGCGATTGCGCAGGATGCACACAGGAGAAGGGCTGGCGCCTCGACGCCAGCACAGCACCGCACAGTCTGTCGGACTGTGCGTCGTTCTCTTCCGGCAGGAAGCAGAAACCAGAAGGCTTAGAAAGTGGGCATAGAGTCCTTGTTCGCAAATTCGAAGGCCGCGTAGACGTCCTCGATGAAGTCGGCGTCGTAGTCCATCTCGAGGTCCTTCGGCACCGTTGCCGCGAGCGAAAGAGGAGGCGTCTGGATGCCAGGCGAATTCGGGCTGGGCGGACCAGAGCTGCTGAGGCTCGGAGTAGAGTACAGCGAGAGGTCCGAGAGGCGCGCGTCCAACCTGTTCACGGCCTTGATGTCCTCCGCCGACGACTGGGAAGACAGAGAGGTATCGCTCCAGGTCCGGGTATGAGTCCGCGGCTTCGAAGCAGGCTTCTTCGTGGGCGAGGCCGTCGACGTACGCTGAACAGCCTGCCGCCGCTTAGGCCGCGGGGGCAGGTCGCAGGGCGCTTCTCCCTCCAGGTGGGACTCGAGGATGGGCTCACTGGATGTCAGCACTGCCTCGCCGTTATCTCCGCTCGGTCAGTACTCACAGAGGAGTGGGGTAATGTCCGTAGAAGGGGTTAACAGCCTGGACGGGGCGCTTCTGGGTAGCCTGCGGGGCAGCGCTCGGCGGCTGGGGGGTTCCGTAGTCGTTGTACCAGGTGAGCTCGCCGTAGGGTCCGACGTGAGCGATGAGACGGTGGCCGTCGTCGCGCTGGGTGGAGGGGCCAGCGCCTGAGCTGCTGTGGGTGGGAGGGGCAAAGAACATGGCGCTGCTGTAGGAGTACATGTCGGTGGATGCCATGATGGGTGGCTGCCGTTCGGTATCGGGTGGCTTTTGTTGCTGTTATCAAGGAAGGATAGATGTTCAAGACGAAGATGAAGATGATGACAGAGAGTAGAGATCAGAGGTCGGTGGTGCCGAGCGAGGAGAGACCACTTGATCAGATCGAGGGAAACTGATCTCACACAGTTGCGAGCACATGCCACTAATAAATGGTGGTGTCATTTTCTCTCGGACAAGGACAGGGATCGCAGGTGTCCTTGCGATCCTGCAGCGCCTGTAGCGATGCAGCCCTGAACCTGAGAGGCGCAAGGAACCACCAACTGACCGATCCGGGCAACTTTTGGGCTACAAACGCTATCATGCCCTCCTCAGGTGAGATGCCTATGACAGAGTGGGTCGGGCCGTTTGCCGTTCCTCTGCCGTCAGACAGCCAGCAACCGTCACCGGAGCCACTGTCGCTACCGTCTGTCGACCGGGTCTCCAGGGCTCCACAAGCTTTCAGTCCTGGGAGCTTGCTGAGAGTCGTCGTGCCTTTGTCACCTCTCTCGCCCCCCTGCACCAACTGACCCTGGTCTTCAGGCTCGTAGCCAACAGTCTCTGTCCTCTTGACTATGTTATTTTCGGTGGACAGGGAACTACAGGGTGCACTTGGGTGCTACTATGACGCTGATACGCTGGTGCTCGCGAGAACCGACTCGCTCTTCCAATGCGACATCGATGCGTTCATCGATCATCGGAGGACCGAAGGTAGTGTCCGTCGGGGCGCTAAGGGGTGGCATGGAACCTAGGGAGATCGACTAGTGTCAGGAAAGATTGTCAGACAGGCGTTGGGAGGAGAGTTGCTGAAATTGCTGGGGGCGTCTTCGATTCAGGCGTCCTACACCAGAAGCGAGACGGCGTCCAGTCAGCGCACGATCCACGCTCGAGCGCACAAGGCGGATATGCGCACAAGCTTGCGTGCTCTGCAGCGATCTCCGAAACTCGACCCATGCTCCCCTCCAGGATCTGCACAGGGTAGCAGAGGGTTGTAGCAGTGGGCGACTGGCGACACGGCGACCGCCGTTGAATGCGTCTCGAGCCTCGCTGCCGATGGCCAAAGCGAGTTTCGACATCAACGACTGACATGGGGACACGAACGCGAGTTCGAGCGCGAGCGCGACAGAGCGATGCTGAACAGCCAGGTCCACCAGGGGTCGAACTTTATGTTTCGGCAGTAACTGTGCTCAATCGGGGGAACTGCGATCCTGCGATCCTACGGCAACGTCGGCAGGTCCCAGTCGTCTGCCAGCTTGAGCTTAAGCTCGCGACGCTCAACAGAGGGCGGAATAAAGTTTGCTATCATGACGACAGAAGCCTCTGCTCGTACCCCAAACGGACTCCTTCGCTGCGTTGGTATTTGGGCGTCCCTGACCTCGCTCAAAGCTCATCCACAGGAACAGCTTTGCAGTGGGCATCAACGATTGTGGGCCGCAAGCAGAGTTAGACCTCGCAGCTTAAACGCCTTCAAGCCCACAGCGTCAACAATTCAAACTTCCACCGAGCCTTTGAGGCACCGTGAGACGCAGGCCTGCGTCTGCGCTTGGCAACCCGACTCCTGCGGACAACCCGACGCGGACCTCATGTCCGGCTCGACTGATGGACACGCAAGTGGGCTCTTCAGCGGCCTCCTATTGCTGCCCGCAACTTGCGACCTTTCCTGACTCCTGACCCCAGTCCTGCACAGAGGAAGGTTGTAACAATGGGCGCAACAAGCTCCGACAACCCATTCAGGCCAGGACATTGCAGGACCATGCGCTGCGCTTCTGTGTCCGTCTCCTTTCATTAGCTAATGATTCAATAGCAGTTCTCATTTCAGTTTTGCGCAAATGGGGTCCACGGACTCCGAGCAACTGTATTGCTCGAGCTTGTTGGAGTGCATTCGTGACCATTACCACAGGAGAGCCGACGAGTGAGATGCGCAGGCCCAGGCTCCCAACAGTAGACCTGGCAAGTGGTAACAATTGCCGCGAAACTCTACCAGTGAATAGCCGTGACAATGGTGCTGAAGCATAGGTATCCCCGGTCTCCGGCCGGTGCAGGTGCAGATATCGCTAACTGAGCTGGTCTGTAGCTGCCTTCTCTACCCGCGATTCTGAAACTGTTGGAGGAGCAAGGAGGAAGGCTGAGGACAAGAATAATGGAGCGATCGACCGGCCGGAGTGCCGGAGCATTGCTGGCAGAAGCCGTCGAGCTGGTATGCTGATAAATTCGTTCGTGTGAAGATCTCATTGTGTGTCGCAGTGTCCCAGTGCAGCAATTCCGAGCGTCGGTTAGTGCCGGGTCGCCCACCTCGCTACGCCTCGCTACGATCATCACCCTGTGGTTCTGAGGGAGGCGTCTGTGCCACGCGGGTTGGAGTCAGGATGGGAAGGGCGCATTCCTCAAGATGCTGGCATGAGTGGATCGTGGATCGTGCCGGGTGCCGAGTGCCGTGTGGAGATCAGGACGTCGGAGACGGACACTGGAGAACGGAGAGCGGCGCAGTGGAGAGCCGCTTGGTGCCCGGTCGTGCCCGCTTGCGCGCTATGCCGCTAGTGCTAGCGCATGAGATGCCCCATCTCATGACCACATCACGCATCACATGAAGACCGAGTTCGCAGCAACAAAGGACCGCTGGAGTTACAGCCGCTATGATGACATCGACGTCACCGTCCCCTGCTGCCGCATGTCGGCTTCCTCCCTTCCTTCCTTCCTCCACTTCACTCACCACGCATCCATTCCCGTCCTCGATCCACTTGATCAAGACGCATTCACTCAACCATAATGCGCGCGTCTTCAGCTCTCTGGGTCCTCAATGCTCTGGCGTTGGGAGTCTCGGACCACTCCGTCGTCGCCACCCGAGATGTTACTCCCCCTCCACAACCCCAGGTTCCATTCGCCGCTGGTCTCGCTCCACCATCCGGGCCTCCTGTCTCATGGGCTGAAGCGCAGGACCGCGCGGCAAAGCTCGTGGAAAAGATGACCCTCGAAGAGAAGCTGAACGTGACATCCGGACGTCTCGGACCGTGTCAGGCCAACTCCGGCAGCGTTCCACGGCTCGGCATCCCCGCCTTCTGCTACAACGATGGACGTGAGTGCTCTCGGCCAGCACCTTTGACTGGAACCGGGACAGAGATCTGAGCCATCCGTGTCTACGTCGACGTTTCTGCTAACCGTCTCAGCGGCCGGAATACGTCATACCGACTTTGTGACCCAATACCCTTCCCAGTTCACGACCGTGCAGTCCTTTGACCGAAAGCTCATTCAAAAATTGACCGAGCGTATCTCCGAGGAGCACAAGGCGAAGGGCGTCAATGTAGAACTCGGGCCGGTACGTGTCTCTCCACACTCAAGAGCCTTCCTCGACAAGCTTCACACGATCACACTCCCTCACCCAGCATCTATGATCGCTACGACACTGTCGTATCCATTCCCTCTCACACAAAGAGCAATGCGGTGGAAATGACTCTGACATCCAGCTAACCGGCGGACCCTTGGGCCGCTCGTAAGCATTATTACTTGTTCAAGATAAGGACTAGACTGACCGCACTGCCAGGCCGTACACTGGGCGCAACTGGGAAGGTGAGAACGGTCACGCCAGATCTCATTGACACACACTAACCACGCCGTCTTGGCATGGAACAGCGTTCACACCGGATCCGTACCTGTCCTCTCAAATGTCCTACATCGCCATAAAGGCGACGCAGTCGACGGGTCTGATTGCGTGCGCTAAGCACTACTTCCTCTATGAGCAGGGCCCGGTATGCAATGGGCCACCGGCGGACATGGCGGCCGAAAGGATTGTCAGGACGCGTGGTCCATGGTCGACGACAAGACAGTCAAGGAGCTGTATTTGCCGTCGTTTGCGGAGGCAGTCCGTGCTGGAGCTGGCGCCGTCATGTGCTCTTACAACAGGATCAACGACACGCCTGCATGCCAGTCGGATGACGCGATGAACCGCATTTTGAAGAAGGAGCTGAACTTCCAAGGCTACGTGCTGTCGGACTTTGGAGGAACGCACTCGACTGCCGAGTCCGCCAACGCTGGCATGGACCAGGAGCTGCCGCGTACCTACTGGTATGGCGACAAGCTCAAGGACGCAATCAAGAAGGGCAATGTGAAGCAGGAGCGCCTCGACGATATGACGAGGCGCGTCTTGACGCCGTGGATCGCTCTCGGACAGGCGGACGGCTGGCGGTCCCCGAGCTACACTTGGTGGAACCTTGATGATGTGGTGGTGATCGATGGCATGACCTTCCTCAACCTGCACGAGGACAACCGCCGCTCCGACGCGGGCGACTTTGTTCGCCGCGCTGCTGAGCAAACGCACGTGCTGCTGAAGAACGAGAAGGATGTCCTGCCCATCAGCAACGAGATTCGTCGCATCGGCGTCTTTGGCTCCGATGCGGATTACCCGAGTACAATTGCCGGTTGCGGTGAGGACCTCTTCTGCCCGCCCGAGGAAGGCAGGTTCCGCTGGAATGGCACTGTCACCGTCGGCGGCGGCTCCGGCGCCGCCTTCGCGACCTACATTGTTCCTCCTATTGAGGCGCTCTCGCTCCGGGGCCGTCAGAAGGGTCTCCGCATTGACCAAGTGCTCCGCAACGACCCGGCGCAGTACCCTGTCATCGAGAAGCTCGCGCACAGCGTGCAGATGTGCATCGTCAGTGTATCCGTCTTCCTCGTCGAGGGCTGGGACCGCGACAACCTTAAGCTCGACAACAACGGTGATGCGCTCATCAAGTACGTCGCAGATCAGTGCGCCGGCGACGTTGTCGTCGTGATCCACGCCGGCGGCCCGATAGTCATGGAGGAATGGGTAAGTTGACAGGGTTTGCACCGGAAACTGACAGCAGATCAATCACGCCAAGGTCAAGGGTGTCATCTTCGCGGGTTACCCAGGACAGGAGAGCGGCAACGCACTAGCAAACATTCTCTTCGGCGACGTGAGCCCGAGCGGAAAGATGGCTTTTACCATCGCCAAACGCGAGAAAGACTACCTGCCGGACAACATCATGCGCCACACGGTAAGCTGTCCTAGCGGCCACGTAAGCTAATGCCCAGCCGAAGAACAAGCCCCCTAAGGTGTACTTCAAGGAGGGCGTTGCGATCGACTACAAATGGTTCGACAAGGAGGGCATCGCGCCGCGTTTCGAGTTCGGATACGGCTTGACTTACTCCAAGTTTAAGCTCAGCGACCTGAGCGTGACCAAGGAGCACCGCCCTGTGCGCGATACGGTCCAGCAGACCAACGAGAAGCACAAGGGCAAGTACGACTTGTACGACACGCTGTACGTCGCGCGGGTTACAGTCAAAAACATCGGCAAAGTGCATGCGGCCGAAGTTCCGCAACTCGTGAGTCGGGATGTTTCGAACTCTGTTCCCCTCCATCGGAAGTCACTAACTTCAGTACATGTCCTACCCCAAGAGTGAGAAGGACCAGCCCCCTCGCCACCTGCGCGGCTTCGACAAGGTCCTCCTGCGTCCCGGCGAGGAGCGCGTTGTCGAGTTCCCGCTGCGCAAGAAGGACCTGTCCGTGTGGGACGTGGTGCGGCAGGAGTGGCACATCCCCGAGGGCGAGTTCACGTTCTGGGGTGCGCACTCGTCGCGCGATCGTCCTCTCAAGACAGAGCTCAAGATTGAGCTGTAACTTGTAACGAATTCGTAACGCTTGCTGGAACGTGCGTCCGTGTATGAGGGCGGTTTCAGGATTCCGGACGCGTACTGTAGCTCTGCTGGCCAGAGTTGGCTCAGCTCGGTCGAAACTGGAAGCTAGTCCGTTATCAGGAGTAGTTCAGCCGATAAGGAAACGTCAGAAGTTAAGGTTGGCTCGGCGCTGAGCGTCCATGTGCCTTGTGGATTTGTTTGTTGCATGCAAGTGGACCCACGAGCAACGTCTAAGCACCGTGCAGGGCTGGAAGGAGAGCAAGAAAGTTGAGAGGTAAGAGGAACACCAGGGGAAAGAGGAAGAACAAGCTCTGATACAGGAACATCGAGCCGTAAACTCGTTGCACACCTGGCGACGACGACGGCGGAGTTTCTCACAAACCCTAATGCCACTCTTCTAAGCCTGAACTTGCATGGGCTCGCGTGCCGTTCAGTAAAGGCTTGCTAAGGCTGGCGGAGGCTGAGCCGACGAACGGATCGGGCGTAAGAGTAGGAACGCCCGAAAGGAACACCATGCCAACATACGACATGGCGCGACAGGGGACAATGGACAACGGCATCACGGTCCAAAACGAGCTGACGGCCTGACGAGCTGGGTGCTGTGCCGTGATGTGCTGTGCCTTCATAATATACCGCTTTCTCGTTCAGACTTTGGGAGAAGGCACGCTGAGAACGGGGTGCGCCCTCCTTCAAGCTTCCTTCCACATGCAGAGTCTCCGTGCTCGCCGTCAGCGACGTAGCCTGAGTCTGAGTCTGTTGAGGTGTGGTGCTGCAAACAAAGTTGTGGCGAGGTTGGCGATACACTCACAGGCCAGCAGGCAAGTGTTAACGAGCGGAGACCCCTACTCCGAAATGTCTGGCCGTGACACTGGCGTAAAGAATGCAATGCAGAGAACTATGATACAGACGCCGACTTCGAGACAGCTCCTCCATCTACGACCGAAAGAGGCCTACGCCCACACCTCGGCTGGCGTGACGAGCACCTCCTTCCCGTTTTCGCGCACGTACTCGCCGTTCTTGTCCTTTGGCATCGACTTGCGCATGTCGTACCCGTCCAGCTCGTCGCGGGTCGAGCCGACGCCTTCCATGCCTTGGTAGTAGCTGCGTGTTAGCTAGATGCACTATGCTGGAAACTGTCAGACCTGCGCACGAGGCTCCGTTCTCCTCTGACAGCCGGATCTGACGGCTGAAAGGCTCCCAAGGAAGAACACGGGCTCCGGAGATGGATACTGCGCGACAGGCAAGCCTAATACTCACTCAACAACCCTCCTGTACACACTGTACCCAAGCTTCTCGTACATGTCGATCGCGCGGCCGTTGTTGCACCGCACAAACAGGTCGACGAAGTACGAGTCAACGCAGTCCTTGCCGAGCTCCATCTTCTCCTCCTCGTCTGCGGGTTCGGGGGCCCAGCCGGCGGTTCCGTCAGAGGACAACCGCTCGAGGATGGCCATGAACACCCGCGCGAGACCCAAACCACGGAACGCGGGGGAGATGGACAGCGCGGTCAGATGACCGTGGTGGTCCTTGTTGGGTGGGGGCGGCTCATGCTTCGCGATCACTGGAGTCAGCTACTTGGCGACGGGCATGCACATAGCAGACGGTAGGTTTGTCTCGTCCTTCTTTCACTATTTCTCTCCCGTCTGAGAACGACCACCAGGGCATAGAAATGAGATGATGTGACTCAAGAGAAGAGCAAGTGTAGCGCCAACGAGGGGACATCGTGAGAAAGACGGAAGACTCACTGTAAGCTCCGACATGGTCCTCGAACGCTCCCTGCGCCGCATAGCAGAGATCAGGCCACTGCGCAAGATACTGAGCGTAGTATCCGTTGTGGTACGTCGCGGTCCACGGGTCCGCGTTGACCGTATGGAACTTCTGGATGTCCGTCGCCTCGAACGGGCGGACGATCGACATGGCGCTGCGTTCCTTTCCTCCTGTCCTCGTAGTAGTTCTTTCTCTGCCAGATTCTGGAGTTGCTTCTTCTCCGTCAGTGTCGCGAGCTGGTCAGCTGTTCGTCCCGTCTCGTTGTTGGCCGCGTTGTCGTAAGAGGGTCTCCGTTGGAGGCCGTGTGGTCGACGCCGAGCGAAGGTGGGGGCCAGCAAATGTCGGATGAGTGGAGGTCCCGTCATCATCACGTGACAAGATCACAGTGGCAAACCCCTCCTCGCAGACATGGCGACGCGAGAGTGGAGATGGCGGACGGGGACAAATCAGAAATGTCTGGGATGAACGCCGATGCGAGAGCGGCCTCCTGACGTCCTGACGTCCTGGGGGTAGATAAACAAATCAGCTTTTCATGTTCAAGCCATTACCCCAGGCTCTACTGGCTCTACGACTGGCGACGCGACGACGACAACTTGGGAGAACGGCGCGACGCGACCCCTCAACACGGATATCGACGACATTACCTTGCACGAACGTTCTTACTCTTACGTCCTTTCAGTGAGCTCCACTGGCGAGTGGGGTGAGCTAACGTCCAGTACCAGTGCCAGGCGACAGATGCCTATCAAGATGGACATGGCTAGCCAGGAGACGCCCAATGGCGTCATGAAGAATGCCGTCAAGGACGTGCAGGTCAAAGGAGCCGGCGGCAAGGTGCTCCCGGAGCCGTACAAGTGAGCTTGGTTTTCCAGGGCGCCGGCTAACATCAGGTCCTGTGGCGACGAGGCGAAGGACACGTTAGCGTTCCTGCACATGCTCGAGCAGCTGAAGCTGGAGAAGCGCTCGGGCTGGATCCGTGAGGGTGTGAAGCAGGCCGAGTCGTGAGTGCCCCTATGACGCTGGTCGCTGCGCCCCGAGATGTTCTCGAACGCTACGCCACGCATACAACGAGCTAACCGTGGAACTTTCAGCTGACAGCAGCATCTCGGATCACATGTGCCGCATGGCCCTTATGGCGATGATGATCCCCTCGACCGCCGAGCGACCGCTGGACATTTCCCGCTGCGTCCAGATGTGTCTCGTGCACGACCTGGCCGAAGCTTACGTCGGCGACATTACGCCCGTCGAGGGCGTTCCGGCCTCGGTCAAGCACGAGCTGGAGGAGAAGGCGATGACCGCGTTCCTGGACGAGATGCTCGGCGGCCCGTCCAACGTCCAGGCGAGGGAGAGGTTCAGGTCCCTGTGGGAGGAGTATGAGGCGCGGGAAACGCCCGAATCCAAGCTCGTCAAGGACCTCGACCGACTCGAGCTCGTCCTCCAGGGCGTCGAGTATGAGCGTGGTGAGTACATCACTTGAGGCTCATTTTCCATGTCTTTGAGCTGTTTCTGTGATCCTTTCAGCTAACCCCCAGCGGACCCGAGTATCCGATCCCTTGGCACGTTCTATACCGGTTCCATTCGTGAGTACCGCCCTCGATAGCGCTGCGCGGCGAAGCTTTCTGAACGGCCACGTGAGCTAACAGTCAGCACACCTCGAGCACCCGGCTGTCCGTGGATGGGCCGAGTCTGTCATGGCTGAGCGGAAGCAGCTGTGGGAGGAGCGAGGACGGGGAGAGGAGGAGCAAGCTCAGCTTAACGGCGTCAAGGTTGGCGAGATCACTGATGCTAAGGCCAAGGCTGAGGGCGAGAGCAAGTAGAGCCTTAGAGTAGACGATCTGTATCACCATCGCATGGCATCGCATAGACTATAGAGAGAGGTGCAGCTGTAGCACGAGACCATTGACAGGCCACGTAGCTGACCCGTGCAGAACGGGCTCCGCTTCCCCTCCGCCAAGCTGCCCTCAGGATCACAACTAATCACCATGGCCCTCCGCGCATCGTTATTCTATCAATGCATGGTACTGTACATACAAATATGGCAATGAGTTATAGAAGGAGACATTATTGGGGACAAGCAACAGAAGGTGGTCAAAACATGGCACGCCTTCGTCATAAAGGGGTGGGTGGGTCTGATCACAAGTGCAGGCGCTTCCTGCCCTGGCTCTTGTCGTCGCGGGCTCTCTAAGCACCGCCAGAAGAGACGAACATGAGATCAGTGAACTTGTTCCACGCGGCCTTATCCTTGCCAAGCTCGCGCCCGAGGTCGATCCAGCGCTTGATCGTGAGATCCTTGAGCGGGAACGGCGTGATGTCACTCAGCGCCTTCCAGAGCTTGCTCTCGGCTTCGGAAGAGTCATCACTCTTTCCGTCTGACTCAAGGACCGGGTCGTAACCAGGGAGCATGCGGTAGGGAACAGGAGGGGGCTGCGAGGGCTTCTCGCCAGAGACCTTGGGCGGCGCGAGCTTCTTGGCATGGAACGTCGAGTACTCGATCTTGAACTCTGGCGGCTTGTCGGTGTCCTCAATGTCGGGCAGGTAGAACTGGGTGAAGCCGAGGAGGGAGAGACCGGTGTTCGTGCGCGAAGGGGACTGGGGCGATGAGTAGCGAGGCTTGCGCTTGAAGACACAGTGCGGCTTGTCCTCGTTCTCTGGCTTCTTGCAGTCGTCCTTCTTGCCACCCTTCTTGCCCTTCTTCTTCTTCAGGTAGCCTTCCTCGTCGAACTCGAGGACGACGTCACCGTCTTCCTCATCGACTTCCTCGTCATCCTCGTCCTGGGGGAGCTTGTTGACCGGGTTGTTGAGTCGGAAGTCGGGGTCGAGCGAGACGCCAGAGATGTTGTACGAGAAAACACGGGCAGCAGGAAGGTAGGCAGGGACGATGGAAGGAGCAACGTTGATGACAGCGTAATCCCTCTGCTGAAGCTTCGGCTGCGGAGGCAGGCCGCCGAACGAGTCCATGAGCGACTCCTTCAGGCGGTCGCCCTTCTTGCTGAAGGCAGAGAAGCGGTCGTAGTTGGGAAGGTGGTAGCCGTGCAGGAGCTCAGGGCCGGAGAACGTCTTCACACCGTGGCGGGGGTCCTTCTGCTCGAGGCGGCCAGTGCCGTTCAGCGCCTCGCCGTAGACAGCAAAGTCGTTCGCGCCCTTGGACTCGAGCGCAGAAACGTCCATGAAGAAGAAGTGGTCGATGTTCATGTGGCCGTAGAGGTGGCTGACGATGGTGTCCTGGTAGCGAAGCGCGAGGTCGCCGTAACGTAGGTCTGAATCAGAGTCAGCACACTGATTGATGGACGAGGGAAGGTGTCTCGGTTGAGGGAATTACTCACAGCAGTTGTCGTAGTAGAGTCCCTCATGGGGAGGAACGTGACCGATCAGGTAGACTTGCATGCCGCGCTCGCGGAAGTTGTCGAGCTGAACCTCGAGCCAGTCCATCTGGAGCGCACCAGGGTCCGAGGAACGGTCACGGCAACCATCGACAGCTAGGGGTCACGTCAGCCACTATCGCCGTCTCACTTGAGACAAAAGTCTGTCACTCACCAGAGTTGGACTCAAACCAATACATCGTGTTGAGCGAGACGACAGCGAGCTGGTCGGGGATGACCTCGGTCGAGAAGTAGGCGCCACGCTCGAAGACGTGGTGCTGCTCCTCGGGGATCCAGTTCTTCCAGATGCTGTTGCGTCAGTCACTGCAAATCGAGGGGCGATAGAGTGGCAGTCGGAGCCGAATTGGGAAGAGGAGGGAAGACGAGTCGACTCACCGCAAAAGCTCCTCGGTAACACGGTTGGGGCCGGGAAGGATAATGTTGTGCGGCCAGATGTCGTTGTTGCCCATGGTAGGAACAATGGGGACATGCTTGCCGAACGTGTCGAGCATCTTTTGAGCCATCTTCTGGTTCAGGTTGAAGATCTCCTTGGGCGATCGGGGAAGGTTGCGGTCGCTGTCATGACTGAGGAATACATTAGCACGTGCGTACATGTAAACAAAAATCGAGCCGATGGTTAAAGTTTGCCGCAAGATGGGAAAGACTTACCGGGCACTGTCTCCCGTCCAGACAACAAAGTCGATCTCGTCGACCCATTCCTTCTTGAGCCAGTCAAAGGTCAGGTCGATGAGAGCCTCGGGCGAGTCGCAGTCCCTGTACATCATCAGCGAAGCGGTTCTTATCTTCCCTATGTAGTAGAAGAAGCAGAAACTCACGAGAGAATGTTGCCGTACTTGCCGGCAGTGTCGGACTTGCGGTAGTTGCGCGAGGCAGAGTCGACGGCAGTGATGTTGAAGTCTTCCTCGCCAAAGTCAAACTTGGCGTTCTCATCACGCTCGTCGCCGTAGTAGTCGAGCCGACGCTTGTACGTGCCCTTGGCGGACCCAGAGTGAGGCTTCTCTCCGGGCTTCAGATGACAGGAGGAGCCAAAGGTGGCGCCTTCCTTGTAGTAAGGATCGGGGTGAAGATCGGTGATGTGGAGGAAGCGCCCTTTCAGCTCTGGTAGCGTCAGCACGAGGTATGCACACACAGAGTACGTGGGCGTGTGAATGGACAGGTGGTGTAGGGGAACATTGGGAACGGTGATTACGTCTTCCTCGGTCGGTACTCACCTCGCTTCTTGTCGAGCGTCGCCGGCCGGTCAGCGGCGTCGGCGGCGGAGAAGGGGGCTTGAACATCGCGGAGGCCGATAATCTGGGTGGCCAAGGAGAGGATGGAAAGCACAGTCGCAGTGTGCATGGGGGATGGCAAGACAAGGCGGGGAAACAGACGAGGGGAGTAGGGTTGAGGGAAAGGAGGAGGGAAGGCGTCGAGGGCCGAAGGATAATATAGCTCTAGCTATGCTTTGCGATAGCGAAGGCGACAAGGGGTAGACAATCGACAGTGACTTGGCCACTGAGCGAGGAACGTCACGGAGGTCGCGGTTGCCGAAGCTAGTGGTGGTGCACACAGGCGCTAGCGATGTCACAGGATGAGCGCGTGTTGCGCGTGTTTTGTTTCGACGGCAGGTGGGACGGGCAGACGGCAGCTAGAAGTTGCTTACTGGCGGCAATGGCGTCGTACTGCGTGCTGCGCTGCCGGTGGTGAATGGTGAAGCCGTTGTCCGAGTGGGACAGCCGGTTGTTGGGACAGGAAACAAAGATCGCGTGAGGGGACAGGAGGCGCGATGACTGCTGCTAAACGCTGTGCAAACAGAGAAAATAGGCGGTGGAGTGGAGAGCCGTGGTGTAACTGCGTGCGATCGACCGAGCGAGCGGTGCAGGAGTGTCAAGGAACCTGTGTCTGAGACCTGGCGCGTCGAAAATCCCTCACGAGATAAGCTAACGCCTAAAGCTGAGAAAAGGAGCAGAAGCCGAGTTGCCGGTGGTCACTGGCGCGTTGGCTGGTTGATTCGCTTGCTGCGATGGCGTCCCGTGGACAGGCTGGGTAGGCGAATCAGAGAGGTCCAGGAGACAGGGAGCGATGGGCTGAGCGGCTGAGGGAACGGCGGCGGCGGTGTGGTATGGCGCGTCTTGCGGGGAGTGAGACAAGAGGCAAGCACGATGCACGAGACTTGATTTACTTGATCACGGGTGCAGGACGGTGCTGCGAGAGGTGGTAACGGGGTGCGCTGTATGACGTCGGGGCGCAAAGAGATGATGAGGACAGTGCAAACTAGTTGTACTAGCGCAATGTCTGGGAGGGTTGGGGGGTTGTCAGAGGGTCAGGTGGTGAGATCGGTGGGAGGTGGTCGACGACCGATGGAAGATGAGAGAGACACAGCGACGCCGATGACTCCGTTCTGCCTTAGCGACCCAAACCCGGTGACGCCCGGCAAACCCGCCAAAGCCTGAGCGCCTGGGAGAGCCACCAAGCCACCTACGAACGTGGGTTCGGTTACTCCCTGCGGACTCTCCGCACCAGACCGACTCTTTCACCACCGAGGAACCGTATCGACCGAACTCTCTCTCGCAAGACCACGCAACCCTCCGCTACTGGCACATTCTGCTGAGAGCTTGCCGAACCATCATGAGCCCCACAGCCCGAACCAACATCCGCAGACCGCTGAGAACGCTGAACGCGATTGCATTGCACTACTCTGTCGCACCACCGATCAACCAGTCAGCAGGGCGTGACGTATCAACTCTGCAGTAGTCCATAACCTATTTTTGACCGTTCGAAAAGACCGCACAGATCCATCGGCACCCAGGCTATCGGCCTAGAGACCAGCGAACTGTTTGCAGGCTAAACCGCGTCGTTCCTTGCGCCTGAAGTCTGGGGAACTAGCTTCTGGCCTAGTGCCTCGCGCTTCTCCCTTGACCAATGTCAGAGTCACGTGTTACTAGCGTCGCCGAGATTCCTAGGCGCACGTCACTATCTTCGCCGCCTATCACACCATGGGCCTGTAACGCTAGGCGTCCGAAATATTTCGCGCATGCCAGGTCCATATCGTCACTGCCCTGTCCGATCGCTTCAGAAATTTAGGTCAACATCCTCCACCGGGCTACATCCACCGCTATCGCAACCACCATGGTGAGTCCCCGGCTTCTTGCTCACCATGCTTCTAGAACTAATAGGATCAGCTTAGGAGACAATCCCGCGAACGACGAGAGTACCTCTTCAAGAAGAGCCATGAGGCACAGGAGCACGCCGTCTTCGACCGCAAGCAGCGCCTCAAGGATGCGCTCGCGAGTGGCAAGGCGCTTCCGAACGAGCTCAAGGCAGACGCGCGCGCAATGGGCAAGGACCTTGCTCTCGATGAGGCGCAGACTGGTACGTATGCTCGAGGCATTTCTGCCTCGTTGTGGAGCTCGCCGAAACAAGAAGCTGACGGAGCCCAGAGATGCGCTCACATGTCGACGACGAGTACGCCAAGGTCGGCACGTACGACCCCAAGGTTGTCGTGACGACTAGCCGCGACCCGTCCTCGCGTCTCACTCAGTTCGCAAAGGTGAGCATCCCATTCTTCCTGGCAGATCGGACGATCACATGTGATGTGAACTAGTGACTGACGAGCAGGAACTCCGCCTCTGCTTCCCCAACGCGATCCGTCTCAACCGCGGTAACACGGTCATGAAGGATCTCGTGCAGACGTGCCTCTCGCAGGGCGTGACTGACCTCGTGCTCGTGCATGAGCACCGCGGTGTGCCGGATGCCATGATCGTCAGCCATCTCCCTCACGGCCCCACGCTCAGCATGACACTCAACAACGTCACGCTCCGCCACGACGTCGCCACTTCCGACTCAACCGTGTCTGAGCAGTACCCGCACCTCATCATGGATGGCTTCTCGACCCGACTCGGAGAGCGCGTTGCTAGCATTCTCAAGGCGCTGTTCCCCGTGCCCAAGGACGACGCGAAGCGTGTCATGACGTTTGCCAACCAAAACGACTTCATCTCCTTCCGCCACCATGTCTTTGCCAAGACGTCGCACAAGGACGTGCAGCTGGCCGAGGTCGGTCCCCGCTTCGAGGCTAAGCGTGAGTTGCACTCCCTCTGTTGGTAACTAACTCTTGCAGCTTATGAGATTCGCCAGGGCACCGTGGATCAGACGGAGGCCGACGTCGAGTGGCTCCTGCGGCCGTACATGCGCACGTCGAAGAAACGCAATCAACTTTAGACCACCGCCAGCTTCGAGACAGACTTGTTGTACAGTATTTGCATGGACTACTACTATTGTGCGTCGGCATGTTTGACTATGACATTCCTCTTCGCGGGCTCAACGGCGCGGCGGAATACAACGAGGATTATGGTTGCAATACGAACTCCCTGATCGGTTTGATGGTAGACAGGTGGTTGGAGACTGATCGAGGCACAGTGTTACGGTTTCAGTGAATGTTGATGGGATTGAACGCTGGATAAGGAGCGAAAAGCTGGATGGACTGTGTTTGGGGGATGATGAGGTGTTGTCGCTCAGCCGCGACGAGCGGGAGTGTTGATGATGCCCCTGAGCGGTGTGAGCCAGGACCACACTCAAGGCTACTTACAGACTGCGCAGAAGCTCGTTGCCGCTCTGCGAGTTGCGCAGAGTGGTCTGGTACTGACGGCAGGTGTTGTGGACACGGCTCATCAAGTTGCGCTCGCCAGGAGGCACCTGGCGGAGAACACTCTCTGATCTGTCAGGAGGATATCTTCAGTCATAGCTCACGCAGGTGCCCACGGCCAACGGAAGAATTCGCCACGGCGACGAGGGCGGGTGTGCGGCTGCAGCTATTAGTTGAGTATCAGGTTGCCAAACCTCACCCTTCCTTTTGAGAGCACAGTCCATCAATGTACTTGACAATGTTGTTGCGCTGAAGAATACGGCTCGAGCTGAGAACGAACTCGACGAACTGGCTGCCGTGGTGGTTTGTGGCGAGAGGAGGATAGGCGGTGAGGATGGCATGGGAAACCCCCTTGATCATGGGCTCATGGAGGTTAAGAAGCTTGTTGACAACGAAGCTGGTGTCAAGAGCTGTAAAGTGATGAGGAACTTACTGCCCGTATTGACTATTCGCGACAGTTGAGATATCATCAAGAATCTTGACAGTGAGTCGAGTGCGAGGCCATCCGATAGGTAAGCTGTACGTACTTCTTTGAAACAGGCATCCTGGCATGGTTAGCAACGCTCTTTCGCCAGCACTCACAATCAGATCTTGGTTCGCACAGCCTTCGAAGATTTGTTGAACAGAGATGGACCCGTTCTGGAGTGAGCTGAGGTCGATTCGAAGTTGACCCACCTCGTTGGAAACGGACAAGTCGGCCCAGCGACCACACATGTCTTCTTTAATCCTTGGATGTCAGCGCCGCCACCTCGACTGCTGTCCACAGCCTTACTTGTTGAAAATGTCAGACTCGTTGGAGCTACGGCATTTCCCGAGATACTGGCGGTCAGTAGGCGAACGGCCAGTGGGTGCTTACAGGACGCCAGACCTTGCGAGCTCCCGTCTGCATGGACTCGAAGATCCCATACTTGATGAGGGCGTCCGAGATAAGAACCTGGGTTGTGTCAGGTACCACTCTGCGTCCATGCCTACCTCCAGCTCCTTGATTCCAACAGCCTTGACGAGGACGTGGGCACCAAACTTGTTATTGGCGATCGAAACCACGTCGTCCCTTAGCTAATTAGCGCTAACTGTAGGTCGAACTTACTGGATGACCTTGATAAAGCTGATGCGGTCCTCGGTCGTTCCCTTCTCGAGCAGCTGCTGACAAAGGTAGTTGCCGTTGGAGGTGAAGCACAGAGCCTTGGCCCACTCGAGGATAACGTTGATGAGGTGCTGAGTGATGTGGGTGGACCTCGACTGGCCAAGACGCCCCTGCTTGTTAGCACCGCACCGAAGACAAACGAAGTGCATGATGTCGTCTCACCCCAAGAGCGTTGGCTGCCATTTTGAGAGTAGCCCTGTGCGTGCGTCAGCGAGATACAACGCGTCTCACCTACGCTTGGGAGTTGCTCCGGGGCTCCTGGTGAGCGATCGTCCAGACTAGAGGACGAATGAGGTCGTGCTCGCTGCGTGGATCCATGCGCAAGTAATCCAGCTTACCGCTCAGGATCAGGTCGATGATCATCTGAGAGGGGCGGTACGTGCTTGCCTGTTGTGAGCTAGGTAGGTCGAGCCTGCTCACCTCGGTGGGAGAGAGTGCGGCAACGGACTCAAAGCTCACCGGCAGCGAGTCACTGGTGCTGAGGCTGACAGGAGGGAAGGTGGACTCCGTAGGAGAAACACCCATGTCGAAAGTGCCAGTAGACTTGGGAGAGGGGGTGAGGCTGAAGCGGCGCTCCGTAAGCTATCGTTAGTTGTGGCACAGTCGGCAGCCCTACGAGGGTGGTGAGGTGCTGGACTTCAGAAGAGAGGCGGCTATTATCAGCAATCGTCATATTCTTCTCGATCTGGAGATGATCGACGCGCTCTTGGAGCATGCGAATCTGTGAGTCTTTCTGAACGTCAGGAAGTTGCCTCGAGGAAGGAGCTCACATCATCTCCTCTGGGCGGCAGGCTGGTCGGGCTGTACGACATGTGAGGGCTGCTCGACAGACCGGTCGACCAGATGCCGCCACTAATGCCGGGGAGGAACGGTGTTGCCCTGGCAACGGAGACCGGCTCAGGCCTGGCCGGAGCAACGATCGGGCGTGGTTGCTGAAGGTCAGTCGCGTATGAAACCTCAGCAGTGGTGGCACATACCAGCGCGCGACAGCCATTGGAAGGGGGCGAGTCCGAGGAAGACGAAGAACCGTCAACAGCGGGCGCAACATTGATGCTCCAAGTGTTAACCCCGGTGCGCCACCTCTCCTTGTGAGCGGGCGCAGTGGTGGGTTGACTCAAGTCGCTGCCAAAGGAGAACGCGCTGGTCTGCGAGGAGTTGGAAGGGCGACGGGAGAAGTCTGCGATGAAACGGAATGGAGGGGGAGGAGGGGTGTCTGCGGGATCGGTATCGGACGTCATGTTGCAAAGGAAAGCTTAAGCGAAGGATGAGGTTGAGACTGGGGTAGAATCAGTGGTGATGTTTCTTTGAGTGTTGGGTGGCGTAAGACGGTCTAAGGTAAAGTGAGAGGTTGGGAAACGAAGTTGCGGCACTGGTGAGGTGGAATGAGAACGAGAGAGAGGGCAGAGAAGGAGGTAAGAAGGAGTGTGTGCGGATTACTGTGATCCGGGATCACGTCGCGCAAGTAGGAGGGAGGGGAGGAGTGCAGAGTGAATGGGAGGAAGGCAAGTTGCAAGTGAGCTCTGGCAACGTTGGGGATGTGAGTTGACAAGAGATCTTCTGAGTCTACGTGAGCTGCGTCGACTGCGTGAGCGGGCAAGGGTGTGTGCGCTGCAAGAGCTGAGGGTCGCGAGCGACGATGGCACTGGCGGCGGGGGCGGCCAAGATTCCAGCCTGCGTCCTGTCAGCGCTCCACTCGACGCTAGACGCTGCGGCGTGGTAGCCCTTGCGGCATTTGATCCGGCTGCTCGGATATCCTTCCGGGTTCATGGCGTGGCAAGCGCGCCATCGTCTGCCGAGCTTGTCTTCCTCGCTCCGGCGCAGTAGAGCGAGGTGCTGAGTGACTGAGACGCAGTGGAAGGTGCCGACCCGTAGTCGGGCAAAGTCAGGCGCGACATTAGCGTCAACGGGGAACCACGTGAGACTGGGTTACGTAAATGCAATCCAGGATGAGAGGGGGGAGCGGAATCAATCCCACTCACTCCGTGTCCGACGAACTGTCAAAGACGTCCCCGTTCATTGGGCTGCGACCATTCTCAGCGACCTCACCACCTCTAAGACAACACTAGACACGATGGCCGACCTCGACTACAGACCGACGGTGGAGGAGTACGGCAGTGAGTACTCACAGAGACTCCGACGGTCCGCGCCCGACAGCGGGCCGCTCGGAGCTTATACATGGAGAGTTCATGTTACTGACCTCGATCTACTCTGTCCGAACATCTCTGACCAACATTGCGCGATTCTCGATTGCTCTACGAATTCTCCATTGCTCGCATATATTGTGGACGATTGACCGACGCTCTGCGAACATGATCCTGCCATCTATTTATTCCTTTCGACCCCCGTTGCGTCCATTACATCTTCCGCTTATACTCCGTGTGTCGACCGACAGAGACCATCAAGGGCCGTGAGGACCACATCCGGGAGTCCTGGATCCGATGCATGGAGGCTCGCATCGTTCGTGAGAACCTCCAGAAGTGCTACTACTTCGAGGGTGTCAACCACTACGCCAACTGCAAGGACCTTGCCGACAAGTACTCCAAGATGATCCGTGACAACAAGGTGAGATACACGCGTCTGATGACAACTGACAGCAGGTTTCTGGCTACAAGGTCATCGACGAGGAGTAGAAGCTATAAACCATGCATAAAAGATTCTCGATAACCACACGGAACTTAGGGTCTTAAAGACTTAGGGAGTGAGCACGCCGCTCACGTAGGAAACGCTGGAGTCGCGGCCGCTCGTGCACTGTGAGCTTTGCTCATAACGAACGAAATTGAAGCGGACGTTGTCGGCCTCCGGCTTGCCCGCGTACTCGTACTGCAAGAGGCTGAGTAGGACAGTGATGGGGTTGCGTCCACAAATGGTATTCTGAAGTGTTAGCTGTCGTCGCCGGTAAACGAGCTGAGCAGGCAGGAAATGCCCGCACTCCGCTGAATAGAGGGCCAGTTGCTCACTTTGGTGCGTGCAAGGTATGATTCCCACTCCTCTACGGCGCCGTCTCTAGCGGGAGAGCGAAGCAAGTCCATCCCTTCGTGGTCCATATACTGGATTGATTTCCAGATGGGCACGTCACCGGAGCTCTGACCAGCGTACTTCTTGACGAGCTCGGGCGTCGGCGTGTTCTGAGGGGTCGAGTTCGCCGGAACAGGAGGCACAGGCTTGGGCGGGTCAGGTGCATGAGGGTAATACGGGGTGCAGGAGAAGCGCGATCCCCTGCAAGTCAGTTCTCTGCTCGGAGCACCGGATCTGTTACTCACCAGTGACAGAAGTCCGAGGAGACGATGAAAAAAGTCTCCTCGTCGTCCCAGTACTTGGAAAGGGCGGCAGAGACCGCTTTCATCTTGTCTTCCCTGGGGTGCCCGACGAGGAGTGGAACTAGCTTGACCTCACGCCTAAATGTCAGCTAGGAGAATACAGGCGGTCGGTGCCTTGGTCGCTCACTTGCCAAAGACCTGGCGGATGTAGGGGAGATGCATCTCGAGCGAGTGCTCGTCCTCGTCGACGCTGCTCTTCATGTCGGAGAACAGACGTGACTTTCGGAGGTCGGCGATGGCTTGGCGAGATCAGCATCGTGTGTACCTGGCGGCAGGGCGCACCTTCCAAATCCAGGGGGATGTCTCCGATGGGCGTCTCATAGGATGCGAATCTACTGAGCGCAATGCCGGAGAGGTAGACGTGGTGACTGGGTCCGAGCAGCACAACACGCTTGCTGGATCAATTAGCGCCGAGCACACGCTCGCGCGACTTACATCTTGTCAACGGGCACAGCCGCGTAAGCCCACGCTGCCGCCGGTCCGGAGTAGGAGAAGCCGGCATGCCTGCAGTCAGCTCAGAAGGGGCCCATCAATAGCTCACGGAGCGATGATGGCCTTCGCTTCCTTCACAGGGGGATTGAACGGAGGGTTGCTCAGCGGATGCACCTTGTCGAGGTAGCTAGACAGTTCGGCGGTGAGCCGAGAGCCTGATGTCAGTCGGTGGCAACGTCATAAACTCGGCGCTATTCACCGTTGTCCGTGTACCAGCTCCCGGCGTGCGAGGCCTCGCGTACTCTGGAGCAGTCAGTGAAAAGAGATGATTACAAGCACAGACTCACCCCGACATGCTTGTCGTGACGGCTGAGAGAGAAAGTAATGATGGAAGAGCGGCTGAACAAGGGCTGATAGTGGGAACGCAGACGTGCAGCGGATGCAACCGACCTGTGGGGCACCAGCGTGATCGGCAAGCCAAGAGTGACCCTTATGTCAAATGATGCATGGTGTCACTACATCCACTGGAATACAAAACCAGCTACACTAACGGCGCCTGGGAGGCGTGTCATCGTCATATCTTCTACGAGGGGGTGGGGAGTCACCGCGACGGCGCGGGGGAGGGCTATCGTCTCGGCGGCGGGCGGGGGGACTGTCGTCGCGACGCCGAGGTGACGGACTGTCGCGGCGTCGTTGAGGAGGGCTCACACTGTCCCGGCGACGATTGGGGCTGTCGTCGCGACGGCGGGGAGGAGGCGAGTCCTTGCGGCGACGCTCATGGCTCGGGCTGAGCGAGTCTGAGTAACGCCTTCGACGGGGAGGCGAGCGATCAGAAGCATCGGAGTACCGCCGGCGCG
>BCJJ01000045.1:0-92500 GCA_039545355.1 Trichosporon coremiiforme
GGGAGGAGAGGTGGGGAGGAGAGGTGGGGAGGGGCATCTTGTGAGCATGACGCAACAGGTGGATCACCGTGCCGCCGCGAGACTGGATTGATCACGGCCGCAAGTCTGAATGCGTATACCACTACACAGTCGCGAGCAAAAATGCCCGCCGCCTGGAACCGCCGGAAGTGAAAGTCCGCCCTCGTCCAGCAGTGCATCTGATGACTACAGAGCGAGGGCAACTGGGCTAAACACGGAGTTTGCAACCAAATGGAATCGGCGGTCTCGCGGAATTGGCTCCATCTGTGACGTAACGTCGATACGATTCCTTAAGTGGCCGTTCATTCCCCTGTTGTGCCTCCCCTGACTCCATAACCCTTCCTCTACCCTTGTTGCCGCATCTGCGCATCTCGTCAACCTGTCTGCTCTCTGTTTGGCGTAAAAAGACCTGGTCGACGGCGCCCTGTACCCCACCCTGCACGAGCCCTGCGCCCGCACTGCCATACCGCTTGTGCCGTCGGCATCAGCATTACAGCGAGCGTCTCTTAGTCACCGTGCTCAGTCTGCTCCGCTCGACGGTCACTGCCATTTCGGAGACCCAGCCCAACTGTCACCTGTTCAGGGAGCGACTGATCACGCCGTTGACCGTTGCCGCACACGCAGCCATACCGGTGACCCGGATGGCGCAAATAGAAGTCTTAAGGAATGGGCGTGTATGTCATCTGGACCGGAACCGCTGACGACCGAATGCGGAGCTCAAAGCCCCGGAGACCGCGCGAAGTTTGTGTGATGTTTAGCCTCAGCCCTCGAGTCGAACGGTCTGGAGTCTCACGACGACTACGTAGTCTCTGTGATCTGTGACTGGAGGACGAGGTCGCCGTCGAGATCTTGACTGCGTGTTGCGGTACAAGCGGGAATGAATAGTGAACGGCATTTGCCTTATCGCTGCTCCGGGTTTCCAATCAGCGGACGACTTTGACGCCAAACGGCCTCCAGCTGGTCAGAAGGGTGTCCGGATAGGGTAAACCAGGGTCTTGGTGCCTGCAAGGCGGCCCACAGCACTTTCAATCTCATTCGGGGTGCCGCGGTGCCGCGGTGCCTTGGACATGCTTCGACTGCCCCAAAGCCCAGAAGACTATCTGGCCTTCTGATCACCTGATTCCAGCTGGTTTCACTGCGCTACCAAGGCACACCCGACAGGCGCATCACTGGTTCCTGTCTGCTGTCTGAGCGTGTGAGCGCGTCAACGGTTCGAGCGAGTCGCACATAACTCTTGTCGTCACATTCGCAGATCGCTGCCCCTTTCACTGACCGAGGATCATTGTCCACCTGACTTGCTGATCGCTGTCTTGTGACTCTCCCCCTGCTGCATCGCTAGCCCTCGCTTCAATCGGTTCTTGCACCGCTCTTTCCCGGGAGACTTCGAGTGGATGGGTCTCGACCCCAACTCGAGGAGGCGTACGATTTTGGCCCCTATGCAACCATCGCGCGCGTTCACGAGGTGCCGTCGTCGGTTTTAAGCGTGAGGGGCATCTGCCTCAGGCTGCGCCGCAATCCTGTTGGATCAATATCTTTGCAGCAAGACGACGGTTTCATTATGACTCCACACAGCGCGTTTCGGGCGCAAGTTGTGCACTGACTAGACAGCGCTCTCCAGGTAGCGAACAATCACGAGCATGAAGCTTCCAATGTGCTGCCTCCCGCATGTTATGACTTGCTCGCCAAACATTGCTCGTTCATACAACTAAACGTCCACAGGTACAATCGACCTTTGGCCCTAGAATGTCGACGTCCTTCTTCGGTTCCTCCCTGTTTACACGAAGGTCACGTTCGTTTAACGGGGGTCGGGAATTGAACAAGCGTACGGCGGACGAGTTTCCGACAGCCACTGACGGCAACGGTGGCCCCGCGCGCGGACAGGCAAATGGGCGACTGCGCAAGCCTAGCGCTCTGCAAGTCCGATACGCTCACTCGCATCAGACGCAAGCCAGCTTCCTGCCAGATCTAGACCAGCCGGCAGCCAAGACCGCCGACACCTGCGATCGAGCCGTTGAATCGTTCCTGCCCTTCGGAGAGCCGGAGACGCTCGTTCCGCGCAAGACCTCGGGCGTTATCTCTGCTTCGACTAACACACCACGTGTACACGCAGCGGGATTCGAGAGACGGGATGTGAATATGGCATCGGCCGCGGGTGTTCGACGAGCTGCTCCGGGGGGGCCGCCCAGACAGAACACTGCTCCATCGCGCAACAGCTTTGGTGTCTGGAACATTGCGAAGCATCCCTTGGCCAGCAACGTGATCTCGGACGACGGTCGTCGACCGACCTTTGCCAATGACCCCGGCCCGCTCCGTTACTACGTTCCTCGCGATGAGACCCGACCCGCCTACTGGGCATCGCGTAGCAGTGGCGACAGCGACACTTTGCATCCCGTGATGACGGCCCCATCATGTGAAACCGTCTACGCCTCTGGGCATGAGTGGCACGACCCCATTCAGGAGGAGAGTTCGGACGGCTCGGAATCTCCTCTCGCGCCTCTAGATGCGCTGGAAGGCTTCTGCGACGACGACGCGACATCAGAAGACGAGAGACGACTCGCAAGCATCGCCTTGCCTCCCCCTGCGCGGGGCGCCCGTCGCCCGAGCACGCTTTCGCCCAGAACATCGTCTCAATCAGCACCCCGCCAGTCGCAGGTCATGCGACCGCTTGCGTCAAGGATCCGCAAACTCTCCGGTACCTCGCGGTCGTCGAGGTCCTCGGTAGGATCAACACAGGTAAACCGAGCGTCGACGCAGGCAAATTCCCAATCGCCCCACAGGTAGATTGCCTGTACCTAGTGTGCTGACTGGCTCAGAGTTCCTATCCATCTCGGACCCCTCCCACCTCTACCTGAGAGCTCGTGGAAGGTGGGCCCCACTCACGATGCCTCGCAGAGAGGTTGCTCAACTGAAGCAGTGAACAGCACGAGTGCACTGGGACTCAGTCTCCCGGCGACGGGCAACTGGGCTCCTGATCATCAGACTGCCGCTGGTGTCTCATACATCATGCCCCCCGAGGAACGCTCGCGCATAACAACAGAGACGTTGGACGTGGAAGCCCAGTCTCAGTGCAGCTCTCTTTCGCCATCCAGCACATCCCATTCCGATCACAGCTTGGACACACTCCTAATACCTGCCAGTACTGGGGCCACAACTCAATCGCTGTCACCGATGCCGGTCAGTCCTTTCCTTTGCCCAACCACGCCCGTAGGTCTGTGTCTGTGTCCCCCTCCCAGGCGTAGATCTGCACCTAGCTCTTCGCACAGTCTGTAACACCCAACTTAATGCACATACAGTTTATGATCTATGCTACAGTTTTTGTGTACTTGTGGTCCGCTTCCCAGTAGTTGAGCGGGTGCTCCTAGCACGCTTCGGCAAGGTTGCCGCGCCCTCCGTGTCGACATCACGACGCCGTTTTCCCGCGGCAGTTGACGTAGCCTTGCCTTTCGATCGCGCAGTAGCACCAGAAGATCGCCGCACCTCGGCAGCCGGTGCAGCTTTTCGCTTGACCGCTGGACGTCTTGCGACCTGTTCTTCCTTGCTCGGAGCCGGATCGCTATTCCGGGACGTGTGACGCTTAAGTGCTAACGCGTCGTCCTCGTCCCGGGAGCGTTTCCTGAGCGAAACGCCACCGTGCTCCTGTCGCGTTTTGGTGACAGACTGTGCTTGTTTCCGAGGGTGAGGCTGAGTCACACCGGGGTCCGAGCCACTCGAGTCGTTCAGATCACCGCTCGGGGGTCGCGGTAATGACTTAAGCTTGGCAGCCGTCTTTGCAACGGCGTTGCCTCCAGCGAGCCCGTGTCTGGGCTCATGTTCTCTGCCTCGTGGTGCATCACTCCCAGAGACCGCTCGGGCTGTCGCCGAGACGGTCCGACGCTTGGGCGCGGGTACATCGATTGGTAGGGCTTTCGTAGTGGTTCGCGCGAGGGACGGAACATGTTTCGAGGATCGAGTGGCTCCAACGTTGCGAGTCACGGATGAGTCACCCGAAAATACAGAACGTTTCGGCGGCGGCCATTCGGGAAGCTTGCTGGTGTTTGACGACGGTGACACTCGGCGTGGCCTTGGACCATCGCCGGTTGCTAGTGAATGTCTACTGTCTCCCTCCTTCCTGCTCGGACTCCGGATGCCGCCGCTAATACCAGGTGAGCTAGTCTTGTGAAGCGGCCACAGCAAAAGCGGACGCCACGCTGCGAGAATGAAAGCGCGGGGAAGCTCAACGGTCAAGTGGTAGAGTACACCGAACGTGGCATGAAGAAGAGACAGCGTCAGGTCGATCTGCCTCTCATGCCGCTTCATAAGAGGTACCGCGACAAGTTGGTAAAACAGTGCAGAGGACTGCTGTTAGCTTTTAATGTACTGCTCTCTTACCTCCAATCTCCAGTATGCACAGGCGAGTATCGCCAGCGTCTTGATCGACCGATAGAAAGGGAACCATCCGAACACGCGATCGGCCAGCCAACTGACAGGCTGTGCCACGATCTGCCACATTAGTGTGGGTACTCATCTCAGCACGTACGAAAGAAATCCAACAGACCAAAGCTTGGCGCAGGCTTTTGCGTCTTGTCCTAACGCCGATCACTCGACCATTCGCGCGCACAACTTTCAGAGCTCGTAGTGTGTCGGCCGTGTTGAGGAATAGCCTGTGGTCAGGTCCGGAGTGCGACTTGGACTTACCAGATTGAACGCTCTACATTCCCGGAAGTGAAGAGCAGAATCAGAGCAAGCGTTCCTATCACGTTGAACACGTCGGTCATGATGGCATGGTCGATGTTTTGAGAGATGTCTTGAGACGGGTGTTGTGTGGAATGGAAATTCGATGACATCAGGGCTGGGCATTTGGACATCAAGCGAGATCGAGGCGCGTGCTGGCAGGCGCGTTAGAACGATTATTTCGGCTCGCTTTATGACGCATTTCTCCCGCGTTTCACCACTGCCATCATCGTTGCGACTACCTTGGTGTTCCTCCATTGGTTGCTCGACACTCCATCTTCTGCTTAACCGTCCATCAGAAGAATTGACCATGGACTACAGCAAGTTCAAGGGGTGAGTGACGCCCCATCGCGCAAATCGGTCGCTAACAGTGCAGAAAGCCCTTTCAAGTCATCTCGAAGCTCGGGGTCAGGTACTCTGGGGTATACCAGGATATCGACCAGGAGTCCCAGACAATCTGCCTTTCTGACGGTGAGGTTGTAGTTGTTCAGCGCTGACCGCAGTGTACAATCATGGTACAGAGGATAGGCCTGTAGCTCGAGCTATTCCTGGCTCTACCGTGTCTCTCGGCTGGGTCCGCTTCCAGTGCGTTGACGATGCGGTCAAGATGCTAACGGTAGCACCAACTCTATCGAGTCCTTGGCATTGATCGACAACTATGTGCCGCCGCAAAGCGACGACGGGCTTGTGGATCCGATTCTGGCTTCAGTGGTGAGTCTCTATCCCAGGCACTTCTGTATGATGAAGCATTTCACGGATGTTAAAGCCTACGGGCATACACCGAGAGCGCATAAACCCATGTGGATTCCTCCGTTGCCTTCCTTCTGACACCCACGACTATTCCTTGAGGTATGAGCGCAGCTGACCAGACAGAGCCGGAGCGGCCCACAGGACCAGCGTTCGGCCGCGGGAACGAGCGGCAACGGTCTGCCTCCTCGCCCTCAGCAGTCGCATGGTGCTGCGTCCGCTGACGCAGCCATGCATCGCGTGCAAAAGTCGTTATCGGATCTCAACGTGGACGGTAACCGTCGCAGGAAGCCTCAGCACCATGTCTCGCCGCCTGCCGTCCCAGACGCCGAGTTTGACTTCTCCAAAGGAAACGAGAGATTCCAGAAGGAGCGTCAAGCCCGGAAGGCTGCCGTAACAGAGAAGGACGAAGAGGACGACGAGGATACTGTGGAGCTTGGTGAGCCTGAAAGTACCCCACACCCAAGTGTCGTCGCTCAGCAGGAGGAGCCACCCAAGCCGGAGCGCAAGACTGCTTCCTACAACAAGTCTAGCTTCTTTGATAACATTAGCTCCGACTCGTCTCGTGTCAGCCGGGCTGACGAGAGGCACCGTAACCTCGACACGTTTGGCGAGGCTGGAGGCAATCAACAAGTGGGTGGCTATGGAGGGCATCGGGGAGGTCACTCTGGTCACAGAGGACGTGGACGAGGACGCAGGGGTGGGTATGGTCAGCAACGGGAGTTTGTTCACTACGACGTCAACAACTAAAGTCCTCAAAGTATGCTCTTCGGTCATATGTTTGTATATCGCATGTATATCTACGTCAACTTCTATTCACAGGCCGACGAGGCCCTTGGCTCGGTCGATTACACTTTGCACGAGTGATGAGACGTTCGTGTTGTTCCAGAGCCAGGACCAAAGGAAGGCGAAAAGGGATCCGACGGCTACTCCACCCAAGACCTGCTGAGGCGTATGATAGCCCAATTCGACGCGGCTCCAGAGCGTGAGGCCGGTAACAACGGTTAAAATAGTTCGCTCAAACCATTTATGGTTCGTGACGAGGGGCAGTCGGGGCCACAGATAGAAAAAGTAAAAAGCGAGGGCAGTCGAATGTGTGCTCGGCATGCCGAATGTCCGTTTGGGTCGGACTGGCGCGTTACCGAACTCGGGAGCGGGAGCTGGGGGTCGAGGCTGCTTGATCATGTGCTTAATTGCTCGAGCTGAGTGTCAGAACTGGCTCTCTGCACATTACCCACCGACCAGAGTGGACGTAAGGGCGCCAAGACTGAACCAAGCTACCTGTGCATTTTGCGTCACCAAGAGCGCAAGACCGGTCGCGGCAGTGACGGTGACATGGGTCTGTACCGGGTCAGATCAGATCCTCTCACAAGCATACCTCGTCCAGTGCCCAAAGAAGTATGTTGGGGTAATCTGAGGGCTTCATAAGTCGGTTCGGAGTGAGTGGAAAATGAAGAATGCCAAAATGGTCGGTCAAGAATTGTGGAGGTGCACTGAGCGGAATGCAACGCATGATGTCACCAGGTCGGTGATCGGTCAACTGCAGTACGACGTGCACAACGGCGTGACAACTCTTTCCTCCCTTACCGATACTACATGTACAACGGAGTGCATAGTGTGGATACAGACACTCTTCGGATAGCTTAGTCGAGCTTAGCTGGGATGAAAAAGGTCAAAACACCGCCGGATTCGTTTACCTCGCCTGGGGAGTCAGCAATGGCCTATGCTAGTATCACGAACCGATGTAAACGTAAGCTATAACGCAGTGACCCTCGCATATACCTCTCCATCAACATCACTGCAAACACGCGATAATCTTACAAGCAATGGCTGTCCCGCCCACATGATGGCTAGTGAGGAACTTCTGGAACCCCCGCACAGAGACCTTGGTGCTGTGAAGCTGCTCCTCGTCTTGTTGTGCTGGGTCGATCGCGTCAGATTGTGGAATCCTGAGGTTTGTCCAGATAGTTGACGTTTCGACCTTGTTGCTCTTCACTTTGAGTTCCAACGTCCCGGCCTAGCCATAAGCAGCTGCATGTCTCAAACACCCACGTGATTTGCTGATACCGTAATGTCGTCGTCGAGGTGTCCTAACCTAGAGACGATGCTCTTGAGGTCCGCGAGGTTAGGAAGAACAATGTGAACCTGAAGTCAGCCTAAGCGATGCAGACCGTCGAACGTCTGGTGGGGGACATAGGGGCTCATTCAGCTCGTTTTGTCGCCGGGGGGACAGAATCGTCACGGTGACTTCATGGTTGATGTGCACAGGATGGCCGTTCGCACTCTGTCCGGTCAACAACAACTCTGAAGCTTCACACACATGTCCTTTGATGTCAAAGGCCCAAATCGCCCTGTTGTCCCGCTTGTTCAGCTTGAGCATGACGTCGTCGATGTTTCCGCCATTCCTGGAGCCGTCCCCTGGGTCTCAGTGTCCAGATAAGGGTGTGACTTACCAGAGCCGTCCGCGCTTCTCAAAACCTTCAGCAGAGACTCCAAGTTGATCTCCAACCAGATCTCGTTACTGGCATTGGACTCTATCCGGTAATAATCAAAGAGGACGGGCTACAATGTCAGATAGCCCTTGGTATCGTGCGTACCACTTTAACTTGCCTGGAAGGGTCAGCTCTTCCCCACAGATTGCAACGTACGACCACACTTGAACTCCATCCCTGCCCTCGTTTCCGGGAATAATGAAATGGACAACGTCTGGGCTGAGTCGAATCACTCCAACTTTTGCTAGTGCCACAAGTGATCGAACGATCTCTGCAGGTCAAAACACTATAAGAAAAGCTACTACTCACTGTGGAACAGCCCAGTGTTAGTTACTCTTGTCCTGAAACGCATGCGCGGTTTGAGAGATGAAAGTGGTAAGAGTGGCCGGGGAAGGCAGATGTTGTTGACTGGACTGGACAGCAGAATGACTGTGGGGCTCCAAGTGGTGCCTGACCTGTCGAAAGTCGATTGATCGAGCGTCGGGCATGGAGCTTGAAAGAGCAACGGGAACACTGTCAGATAGAGCACGTGACTTTGGCCACGCTACCACCAGGGAAATGAGTGCCCCTAAGCTCAAGCGTGGCCCTACGCCCTATGCCCTACTGGTGTCAACGCACGCCGCGTACGCCGCCGTGTGCACGCGTGTTGAACAGCACAGCTTCTTCGACCAGCTTGATCTTCATTCTGTGTCCACCTCACTCGCCGCAATCGTCAACTGCCCACTTCTCCATTCCGTCGGACACTTCGACCTTGATCAGCATCGCTGCCAGCTCTATCCGGAACATCGAAGCTTTCAACCTTTGCCACTGGAACCACGCCCGGCAATGTGCGTCGCCCTCTCGAATACTGCATTGCTGACGCCCAGGTCCTCTGAGCCTTACGACCCCTACATCCCGTCTGGGTCCTCTGCGGGTCCCTCGTCTGGGGCTGGTGGTAACAACCCCCAGAGCCAGAAGGTTCGCGACTGCCGGAGAAGCGCTAATGTCACAGATCGCCGACATCCAAGCTCAGATTGACTCGACGGTCGACATCATGCATCAGAACATCACCAAGGTTGCTGAGCGGGGTGAACGCCTTGACAATCTCCAGGACAAGACGGGTGAGTTGAGCAGTCCAAATTTCTGCTCACCAGGTAGACAATCTTGCTGTTTCAGCTCAAGGATTCCGCCGCGGTGCGAACCGTGTGAGGAAGCAAATGTGGTGGAAGGACATGAAGATGCGTGTCATCATCGCCATCGGTATCGCTGTGCTCATTGTTGTCATTGTCGTGCCGATTGTAAAAGCGTGAGTTACATCTCATCCCGTTTACCACGTTAACACTGTAGCGTCAAGGACTAAGCGTGCCGGTCTATCGTTGTGTGCAGCCACTGGCTGGTCATCATTTGTGTACTTTGTGAACTTAGACGACAGGTAGTGTGGAAGATGTTTGAATAGGATGTCATTTCGTAATCGGAAGGGTTTTTATACATCGCAGAGCCATTGATAACAACAGAAAGATCCGGAAAATACAAGTAGTAGGATGTGGACTCTGATGGAGAGATGCTGATACTAGTGCGGGCCAAGGGTACTATCTGGTGGGGGCCATGATATGTGCTGTTGGGCGTCCCGTACAGCTTGAGACACCAACGTCTGAGCAGCCGGGGACTCGAAGGAGCTTTCGAGGCCTGGGTGATTGCCGTTGGAGAATGCATGCCCGAGATGTGGCGGCAGATTCGAAAGTGTCGATTCTTGAGGTCCGTCCTGAGGCATGGACGAGAACGAGGATGTTGACCCCCGGCGCGTCGACGGAGCTTCGGATCCAGCCTGGGTGGCCTGGAAGTTGAGATAATTACGGAGCGCCACGATGCCATGGCCCGAGTAGACACAGAATGAAGCTCGTTGCCGGGGGTTGAAGCCCTATGGATGTCAGCATTGGCTGAGCACATCACATTACCTCTGGGGCCGTCCGGCAGAATTGTTGGAGTTCAGGCGTACGGAAAGCCGCTATTCCGGTAACACTGAGATGCGTAAGGTGCGGCAACCGGTTAAGAAGGTATGCCACAGCAGGGACCGTGATCTTCTCGCAGTAGGACAGATGCACTCTCTCCAATGTCGCTGAACGTTGGGCAAGCGATTGGATAGCCACGTTGGTGACGTTGGTGACCTAGCCGTCAGTAGAAAATGTGCATAAACGTACCTTGACCAAACCGATACGTCGAAGCTTGGGGAGATACGTGGCAAGCGCAACGACGCTGACATCCCCGAGTAAAGAGCAATCTGCCGTTAGCACCCTCGCGTGATTGTCGACTCACTAGCAAGGTCAATGTAACGGAGCCGGGTACATGTCCGGGCAAGGCGCACGACTGCAGCGTTTGTTATGCTTTTGATCAGCCACGCGCTCTCCCGTAGGCTTACCTGGAGACGTGTCCCAGATGGAGGTGATGCAAATGCTTGCCCAGCCTCGTGATGCTGTCGATCGATGCGTCGGTCAGGTTCGAACACTTGGCCAATGTGAGATTTCGAAGTTGTGGTGCGTTGTTGACCAGATGCTCGATAGATTCGTCTCCTACGCCGAGGCAGCTGGTCAAGTCGACCACCCTCAGCTGCTCGAAAGACTTGCAGAAGGGGCGGATCTGACCGAGTGACACGCCTATCGGCCGCGAGGACGTCCTCCACATCGCTTTGGGCGAGGGAACGTCGACGAAATACCATGGATAGGCACCGACGATATCATACAGGCCGTCCTCGTCGGCGGTAGCAGCTAAATCGAGGTCCGGCACTGCGTTCTGTGCCAAATTTTGGTTGTCGTTCATGCGCAACTCGCGGAGGTTGGCACAGTTGAAAAAGATTGACGTCGTGGTGTCCATCGACAGCTGAGGAACATGGGCGAGGTCAAGTTCCAGCAGCAGAGGACACGACCGCGTCAGGGCTACGATAGATCGGTCTGTCAAGCGGATACAGCCCATGAGTTTGATCTGCCTATTAGCGAGCGAACATGCCAAAACTCACCCTCCGAAGCATTCTCAGATTCCGAGCGATCGCCAACAGCCCCTCGTCCCCAACCTTGTTACACTTGGACAGGTTCAAACCCTGTAACCGCCGGCATTTTGTGGCGATGCTCGAAACCACGCTGTCGTCTACAGTCGTCACTCCGCTGAGATCGATTGCTACCAGCTCCTCAAGGTTCGCAAACACCTCACATAGGGCGGACGCGGACAGATTCGTAGCGCCCGGCATGGTCACCCGCTCCAAGTTTTTGCAGGCCACAATGTCCCTGAAGAGTCTGTCGGATAGATGCTTGGCAAACCCATTGAAGGACAGTCGCCGGACCGTCAAAGCATAAGGCAGGAGGGGCGATGGACTCGTGATGACTCGGATTAAGTCGGCAAACTGCGTGATCGACGAGAGGACGGGCTTCTGCCATAGTAAATGAAATGCTGCCAAGCACCATGACTTGGAGACGAGCATGGCAGAGACGAGATCCATCGGAGGAACATGTTGCAGGATCTTGACGTCAGCTCACGCACTTGCGGCTCCTCTCACCTGTGCGAGGATCTCTGCAGGCAGTGACTCAGCCAGCTCGGAAAGCTTGGACTCTTCCTGAACCCAGGTTTTCAGATCTCCCAAGGCGTGTTCCAGTCCGTCGATGTCACTGAGACTCGTGAGGGACGGTGACCTAGCCGGAGACTCGTTCAAGATGCGACTTTTCTGTAATGGAGTGGAAACTTCAGAACTTGACCAACCGGAGCCCGATAGATCTTCGATGCGAGCCAGGGCAGCCAACCGCTCTTCAGAGTTGCCGTGACTCATGCTGCTTGAGCGTTCAGCGGTGGGTAGCCGGTCAACTCACATGAATACCCCTGGGGGCTTAACCTAATGAACAGTTGCACTTTGTTGCTGTGGTGCTGGACGTCAGACGATGCGGGTAGAAGCAAACATTGATGACAACTGAATGACCGTGTACCCGCCGTGGGTGGCGAGTCACGTGTATGGCCGGAACGCGTGTAGGGTCTGACCGACATCGGCAACATGCGACGGTATCAGCGAGGCAGTGTACAGCATCACTCTCATCCATCTATCCAGCGCCTCGGTATACGTCGGAAGACCCTTCCCTTGTTCGGCAAAGCTTGTAGAGTCCGTGAAAGACTCCTCTTTCTCGGCCTCTGTATCGCCCCATGCCCTCGCCTCGAGTAGCGGCAGACGAGTATCAACTCTATCCCATGCCTCGCATGTCACTGGAGAACGACGATCGCCATGATCCATCTCGCCAAGGGATATTCACATTCGGTCGCGGAAATTCTGAACCTCAAGGAGAAGAGAGCCGTGCCCTCCTGAGTGCAGGTGATGACGACGAAGACTACGCAGTAAGCGCGCTCTCACGGCAGAACGCAGCTCTGGACACCGGCAACGGGAGGCAAATCCCCGTTCCTTCCACGAGTGAGCAGACCTTACATTGCGATTCTGACGTTCAAAGAAGGCACTGCTACCAAGTACCCTCCCAACACCGTTCGCAATCAGAAGTACAACGTTGTGACATTCCTCCCGATCGTTTTCTATGAGCAGTTCAAGTTCTTCTTCAACTTCTATTTCCTTGTGGTAGCTCTGTCGCAGTTTGTTCCCGCCCTCAAGATTGGTGAGCCGCAAACTCCCACGTAGAACTGACCTGCAGGATACATTGTGACGTATGTCGCGCCTCTGGCCTTCGTTCTTGCCATCACGATGGGCAAAGAAGCGTATGACGATTATTGCCGCTATCTACGAGATCGAGAAGCAAACTCTACCCGATACCTGGTTCTGCTGCCGCACGCCGAGGCAATGTCGATGGCGCCGGACGTCCATGCGCAGACGCGTTCCACTCCTTCCTCCTCCATTAAAGTAGGAGACCTGGTCCTCCTCGAGAAGAACCAACGGGTACCCGCCGACATGGTTCTCTTGACCACGAGTGAAGAGGAAGGGACGTGCTTCGTTCGAACGGATCAACTTGACGGCGAAACGGACTGGAAGCTCAAGGTTGCAGTATCCGAGACCCAAGCCATGGGGGAAGGCGGCGTTGGAGGCATCGAAGGCACGCTGTACGCCGACGCACCAATCAAGGATATCCACACTTTCCAAGGCAGCCTCACGCTTCGCTCCACAGGTCCCGGAAGCCAGACCGAAACCAGGGTTCCATTATCTGTGGAAAACGCACTCTGGGCAGACACCGTGCTGGCGGCAGGGTCGGCAGTAGGTCTTGTGGTGTACACAGGTCGCGACACCCGAGCAGTCCTGAACACGAGTGAACCGGAAACCAAGATGGGCACTTTGGAGTGGGAGGTCAACAAGATGGCCAAAATCCTCTGTACTGTGACTTTCGCCTTGTCCGTTTTCCTTGTTGCTCTCAATGGCTTCCGAGGCGAGTGGTACATCTACGTGTTTCGCTTCCTCATCCTGTTCTCCTCGATCATTCCCATCAGTCTCCGGGTGAACCTGGACATGGGTAAGACGTTCTACTCGCACCAGATACAGAATGACCCAGAGATCCCCGGGACCATTGTTCGCACAAGCACACTCCCGGAGGAGCTCGGACGGGTCGAGTACTTGTTGACGGATAAGACGGGCACGTTGACGCGGAATGAGATGGAGCTGAAAAAGCTGCATATGGGCACCGTCGTATTCGCGTGGGACTCCATGGACGAGGTCGCCCACTTGTTGTCGCAGGCTTTCGGAGAGGACCTCAATCGCAAGCAGTCATCGGTCGGACCCGGTGCCGGACCACGCGGTCGGCGCGACATATCAATCCGCGTCAAAGACGCAGTGATGGCCTTGGCGACTTGCCACAACGTCACGCCCGTGACCAACGACGACGGTAGCGTTACATACCAAGCTTCCTCTCCGGATGAAGTTGCCATCGTCGAATGGACCGAGTCAGTCGGTCTGACTCTTGTTTCCCGTGACCGGAACAGTATGACTGTACGCTCACGGACTGGCGACACTGTGACGTTCGACATTTTGGCTCTGTTCCCTTTCACCTCGGAATCCAAGCGGATGGGGATTATCATCAGGGACCGCGAAACTGGAGCTACGACCTTTGTCCAGAAAGGCGCGGATGTGGTGATGTCCGGAATCGTCCAGAAGAATGACTGGCTTGAGGAAGAATGTGGAAACATGGCTCGGGAAGGCCTGCGAACGTTGGTTGTCGGGCGTAAGCGCCTTACAGAGGACACGTTCAACGAGTTCGAGTCTCGCTACAAAGCGGCACAGCTTATCGTGGGTGAAGAACGAACGGACGCCATGCAGGCAGCCATCAGCGAATTCCTCGAAGTGGACTTGGAGTTGCTTGCTCTGACGGGAGTTGAGGACAAGCTGCAAGAGGACGTCAAGTCAACGCTCGAACTTCTCCGAAATGCCGGTCTGAAGATTTGGATGTTGACTGGCGATAAGATTGAAACTGCGACCAACATTGCTGTGTCGAGCAAACTTGTTTCCCGCAACCAGTACATTCACCAGGTTGCAAAGCGTAAGAAAAATACGTCTTGGACTGGCTGACATGGCAGTGCAGACTCGGGACCAAGTCAGGGACATGCTAGACTTTGTCCATGCCAAGCCCGATTGTTGCCTAGTGATTGATGGTGGATCTTTGCAGGTAAGCTCCTCTGGACTTTGGCAACTGACTGTCAGTTGTGTCTTGACCAGTTCCGCACCGAATTTGTGACACTGGCGACTCAACTGCCGGCTGTGGTAGCCTGTCGTTGTTCGCCTACGCAAAAGGCCGATGTTGCTCGTCTGATTCGCGAGTTCAGCCGCAAGACTGTCTGCTGCATCGGCGACGGCGGTAACGATGTCAGCATGATTCAAGCGGCCAACGTTGGTGAGTATAGCAAGACCCGTTTGCATTCTGACGCTGAAAGGTGTCGGTATTGTGGGCAAAGAGGGAAAGCAGGCATCTCTAGCTGCCGATTTCTCCATTACTCAGTTTTCCTACTTGGCCATATTGCTGCTCTGGCACGGCCGTAACTCATACAAACGATCAGCCAAGCTTTCGCAGTTTGTGATTCACCGTGGTTTGATCATATCAGTGATCCAAGCAGTCTTCAGCTCCATCTTTTACTTTGCGCGTAAGTCGATCGGGTCGCGAGTATGTTGACAGCCAGCAATCGCTTTGTATCAAGGTTGGCTACAAGTCGGCTACGCCACGCTGTATACCATGGCACCAGTCTTCTCACTCGTCCTCGACCGCGACGTCACCGAGGATCTCGCACTCCTCTATCCGGAACTTTACAAGGAACTCACAAAGGTGTGTTGGACGAGGAATACCGCTCACCCGACAGGGCCGGTCTTTGAGTTACAAGACCTTTTTTACCTGGCTCACGATCAGTGTCTACCAAGGTCAGTGTCCACTCATCGCTCGCTGACGTCCGAAGGTGGCATTATTATGCTGTTGTCGCTGCTCCTTTTCGAGTCAGAGTTTTTGCACATCGTCGCGATCTCCTTCACAGCCCTTGTCATCAATGAACTGATCATGGTGGCGCTGGAGATCACAACATGGCACACATACATGGTTCTGAGCGAGCTCGGGACCGCTGTGGTGTACTTTGGTTCGATGGCTGTCTTGCCCGAGTACTTTGGTAAGGATCACACACGGGGTTGAGCTTACCCCAGACATGCGCTTCGTGCTTTCGTCCGCTTTCGCATACAAGGTAGCGATCATTGTGGCGATCTCCAGTTTCCCCTTGTATGTTATCAAAGCAATCCATCGGAGATTCAATCCCGCGGCGTACGCCAAAGTCTCCGAGTTATAGAGTATAGAATGTATCACAAGACTCATCGATGGATCATCTCGAGAACTGCAGCTCGCTTCTGGCTGTCCGCGAACAGCGCCCGAACGAGCTTTGAGAGCTCCGTAGACGTAAAATCCAGCAGCGATCCGTTCTTGTACAACTGCGAAATCTCGGCCAAGTTGGCTCGCTGCCATCAGCTAATGTTTGCACATCTCACTCACGAGTAATTCGGACGTATAGCACATTTTCAGCCAGTGAGGCGCAAACGTGGCCACACTAGACATTTGCAGATTGTCATTGCGGAACAGCTTTCGCAACGACTCGAGTTTCTTGATGAGCGACTCGATGCGTTGCGACTCCACCTCGGTGATGTCGTCCATCGCGAGTACGGAATCCACGACTAGCACTGAGATGGTCTCCACGAGAGCGCCAACCATTTCGTGATATGTATGATCGTCGACGAGTGGCTGCTGATCAGCGTTCCGAGCTAAAGCAGATCCTACCTTTAACTGGTTGGCAGCATCAGTCACGAACAATAGCAATTCGGTGACAGTCGACTCGGCTTGGTGGTACACGTTGTCCTCACTGAGATCAACAAAGTGATTCGTACCCTGGAACATGGATCGAATCTTGCGCTGCTCCTGGACCTGGTATATCTGGTACGTCACGCTGGCGGCGGCAACGTAGCCTGCTGCTGCCTTGTTACGCATTGGCCAGACCACTGCAGGCTCGCACAACAGCATTTGCGACGCCAAGTAATGAAAGTCGTTGCCGAGTTGCACTGACGTGGTCGGCTTGGAGCGCAAAGTGTGCTGGTGCGCAATCGGCAGGGTTGCCCGGACGAAATCCAAGACGTCTGAGAGTTGCGACCTCAGACCCTGGCGGATCGTAGTCTGCAGACCGTCAGGCAGCCTAAAGATGGTCAGCAACAGTCAAGACTTGAATTGTCTCACCTCAGACTCTCAATGTCCTGGAGCTCCGCAAGCCTTGCCTTGAGCAACGACATTGCCGCATCCGCAGCTACAGATATCCGGACCGAAGAGTTGGGTGTCGTGACACCGCTAGAGTGGGCATCCTGCCGAGATGGTAAAGTTTGCGCGCCGCTGTTATCGACAAGCGCTTCTTGGCTGGCAGCAGCAGAAGCATGTTTCGATGACAACTTCTTCCCCAGGCGCTTCGCCTCCCGAGCAGGCTTCGCCTGCAGTGTTGGAACAGGATCAGCTGGGACGGATGTCGTATCGTCAAAGTCCCAACCATCGTCGCTGGTGTTGGACGCAGGAGGGTCATGAGGCTGAAGTTCGTCGTCGAAGCCCCATCCGTCGTCGTCCCCCTCGGTATTCCCCCCGACCTTCTCTTCCGTCCGGGGGTAGACTGTGGGATTTACTTCCTCCAGGCGGAAATCCCAGTCCTTCCATCCGTCAAAGACCAAGCTGCGTGTCTCCAACAGGCCCTCCGCTTCGTGACCCATGAGCCAACGGCTACCCGCTTGGTCTTCCAAGAAACTCTGTAATACGAGTTTGTTGGAGTCACCGGCACTTTCCTTCTCCCACGAGGCACATTGCCCGACATCACTGAGCCAAGGCGGCAGCTCGCCGAGTTCGTATGGCATGGATGGGATGACAACTTCTCGTAAAACCCGTTGGTAAAGAGCTTCTCTGAACGACGACAGGAACAGATTGACAGCTTCTAGCGGGCAAGACAGAGCGTCTTCCGTGAACCTTACAAGGTCCCGGATGCAAGACACGATTTCGGTCAGAGTCGCGCCCTCCTTCCTCTCCAAACGGAGCAGTTTGTCACCAGGGTTGTAGCCTTCCGACACTAGCGAGCGAGATGTCACAAGTGGAGCGACAAGCTCGCGTAGCATTTGATCTTGAAGTTGTGAAAGAAGCTGGTCAAGGATGCCCAACCCTCGCAACGCGTTGATGAGCTCGGCAACAGTGTAGGTTTGGTTTGGGGCGGGGTCCTTGTTCAAAGCCAAGGTCACCCTGGTGGCTGCCGTCAGTGGGCTCTTCTATGAATAGCTTACCTTTTGGTGGGGGAAGAGTAATGCTCTCTGCGACAGTCATGAGGAGACCATCAGGGCGGTGCTCGATCTTGAACGTCGCTGACCACGCTGTTGACAGCTGCTCCTTGACGAGGGATTCAAGCAACTGGCCCCGGTCCTGCAACAGTCAGCTTGCCATGGGCAATCGAAAGCGCACGTAAAGTTTCTGTGTCGCCTCACCGCTGACATAAAGTCCGTCGATCTCGCCGATACTCTCCAGGTTTTGCAAGGTCTCCGGAGCTGCGCTACGCCCCGACCAAACAGCGTCCTCAACGGCCTGCAACCTCTCGTAGCTAGCCCTCAGTAACTTGAGAGCTTTAAGAGTAATATCAGCCAGCAGGCTACCATCCTGAGACGTCTGCCGTGTTGTGATCACGTTGAAAAAGTGGGATACTTCGGACACATTCTGATGTCAGAGACACGCGATGCTCCAGACATACTTTAGGTTGGTTAGCATCAAAGTCATTCTCTACGTCATTCAGATCCACTCGAGTAACAGCGGCCTTATTCGACAAATCATCGGCATGACCAACCTGCCTCTCAATATCTGCGGTGTGAGGCGATACCAGAGCTTGCAGATTAGTCTGAACGGGTCAGCAAACATCCACTTTGACACCGGCGCACCTGTGTCTGCAAGATCGCTGCCTCCAATCCCTGAGCAGTTCGTCCGACAGCTTCAGTCACGGGACCCGGCCGAAGAAGTAAGGCTTCGGTTAAGTCACCGGTGGAACCTCGAGTGGGAGATGCACCAGTCGCCATGGTGAGGTGTGATGTTGAGGATCGCATGACGCACCAGGTCAATGTGACTTGTAACGTGGTGTAATTGGGCCCCGCATCCGACGGAGGTTTTCCCTACTTCCATCGGTCGGCCACCTTGTTGACATCTTTGCATCACAACTCGACCACTCAACAGCCATGGACATCGACAAAATGTTCAAGCTTCCCCCAGCAGGGCCGGGGCTGGGAACAAAGCGGAAACTGCCTGACCTTCCCTCGGAAGAGGCATTGAAGCGGTTTCGACAAGAAAGCGCCGAGAACGAGAGCAGCGACCGCCGAGTCGTCACTGTGGAAGATGCCGACACTATTGCGGCTGAAGGTACGTAGCCATACCCGCCTAAGCTTATTATGTCCAGGAGATAGCGATGCAGTCTACGATGAAGATGACGACGAGGAAGGCCGCTTCTTCGGGGGTGGTCTGAATGAAGAGCAAAACGTGCGTCTCCAGTGAGCTAAGTCTGACGGCCAAAGCAAATTCTGGATATCTTCGATCGTGCTGGCGAGAACGATGAAGAGGTACGTATCACCCATTAAATAGCTGACTCCAGGCTGGACCGATGACCGTTCCAGGGCTTCGACGTTTGATCGGCCGGTTTGAACGGGCGGTGACCAAGAACGCTGAGCAGCGAGGAAAGTATCCTAATGACCCGACTAGGTGAGTTTGTTTGCGCACTCATAAATAGCTGACTGGATAGATTTATCGAATCGGAGTCAAACCTCGATGCTGTAATCAAGGAGTTCCTACCTCTTACCCAGAGCCCAGCGCTCTACTACCCCGAGCTTGTTGAACAGGGAACCATTGCTCTACTGTGCAGCCTTCTGGCCCACGACAACACCGACATCGCGGTTGACGTAATCGAGGTTCTGCAAGAGCTAACCGACGACGACATCGACTCGGCAGAGTTGGAGAATGAAGACGACAGCGACCACAATTCATCTTCTGCTTCCAGATTGGCGGTAGCCCAGCTGATCGACGACTTGGTGTGTGATGTTTGATGGCCAGCTACTGACTGGAAGCTTTCCAATTCAATACTCGAGCTCTTGGTATCCAATTTGGACCGGCTAAACGAAGAAGAGGATGCAGATCGTCAAGGTGTGTTTCAAACCCTTGGCGTCTTTGAGAATCTCCTCTCGTTCATGCCGCCGCTGGCCGCGCAGATCGGAGAGTCAACTTCGGTACTGGACTGGTTATTGAGACGCATTCGCAAGGAGGGCTTTGACAGCAACAAGCAATATGCCGCCGAAGTCTTGTCCATCCTCCTCCAAAACAGTGCATCGAACGCCAGCAAAATGGTGGCATTGGAAGGCATCGACACCCTGCTTTTAATCCTATCCGTATGTTCCTTTTCAAACTACACTTCTCACAAACTAGGAGTATCGTAGGAGAGACCCTGGGGACGGCGAGGAGTCAGAATTCATGGAGAACGCCTTTGACTGCTTATGTTCCATTGTGCGCCTTGACGAGTTCAAACCCGTCTTCATGGACGCTGAGGGCATGGAACTCATGGTTATCATGATCAGGTATGGGGCGCAACATCGTCTCTGCTCTAACGTTCCAGGGAGAAGAGACACGCTCGAAGCTGCGCCATAAAAGTGCTGGATTACGTTACGCAAAACGAGGCTGGATCTGCTGGGGCTGAGCGCTTTGTCGACATGCTGGGCCTGAAAACGTTGTTTTCAGCCTTCATGGGCAAAGTGGGTCAAGCGCTTGATACGAATGCTGACGTTTAGGGCGACAAGAAGAAGAGGGCACTCCCACCCCTGACCTTTGAGGATGACGAACACATCATCAGCATAGTAGCGAGCCTCTTCAGCAACCTCGCATCGGACTCCGCCCCTCGCATCCGACTTATCGCCAAATTCATCGAGTTGGACTACGAGAAACTGGATAGACTGTTGGAGCTCAGAGAAACGGCCACGAAACGCCTAAAAGCAGCGGAAGACCATATCAGAGAGGAACTACGGGTAGTGTAGGCTCGCCGCCATCAACTAACAACTCAGGCTATCGGAGAGGACAGCGAGGGTGCAGCAGAAGACGAGTGGTATCTGCGACGTCTTGACACTGGTCTGTCCGCCCTTCAGCTATGCGATTATGTTCTCTCATGGGTTTGCGTGGAAGATGATGGAGTAGGTACTTTCCCATTCGACGGCACTGACATGTGCTTAGGCCAAAGGTCACATCGAAATGTTACTTGCGCGCAGGGGCGAAAGCCTCGCGCAGGTCGTTGATGTTCTGAAGGGTGCGTCTTCCTACGTTTCATGAGCTGACGCAAAAGACATGGTCAATCATATGAACGAGGCTGATGATGACGGAGCAGCCGGATTGCTGTCACAAAGAAGGTACATAATACAAAAGCTAGTACAATCTCTATCATGAACGAGCGCTTGTGGATCTCCCAAGATGAATCAGAATCCTCCTGGCCGACGCTTTTGAGTAGCAGATTTTCGCTTGACCAGCGTTCGCGACCCGTACACACCTGGCTCGATTTGTGTTTGAACCGATGGAGTTTCGCGCTCAATAGGTGGAACGGAGCTAGCGAGGGATTGTGAGACATTCGGCCGAAGTACAGATATCGTCTCTGAGACGGGCTGCACCGCCGGAATCGCTGTAACCGACGGTTCAAACGATTGCAGTGTTTCGCGCGTTCGTTGCGTCTGAGGGGGTGGCCGTTGAGACGGCAGTTTGCGGATTGGTCGACTGTCGGGCGGCTGATGAGCGAGTGCTTCTCGTAACCTGTGCACCCCTCGCCACGAACGCGGATCAGTGCCGATGTCCCAGGATCCTAGGAGTCGCTCAACTGTCGCCAGATTGCCGCTGTCGAGTAATTCTGTCTCGCTTGCCACTGCAGACGAGTCAGCTGCCCTGATCCCGCCGGAGGAGGGAACAGCACCCTCGCGCACCAGACATGCGATTCCCAGGGCTGGGTCGGTCGCGGTATGACAAGCCACCGAGGACAGCGACAAGTCAAAGTTCACCCTAGTTGGCAGACCTTCACACAGCTGCCGGTCGATGTCGACGCCCGTTCTACCAGCGCACGGAAGCGAACGTTCCAACTCGACAATGATCGCCGCCTGATTGACGGACGCCGTAGGAGCTAAGGCATTCATCGCAGCCGTTGTGGCCGGAAGCTCTCTTTCGGCGGCCAGGTCTGCTCTGTCTGTTAGAAGGTACACATCTCTCGAAACGAACGCTGTGCGCATGTAGCTTGTGGGGGACCTCTGCTCGGCGAGACGGCCTTCAAGCTCCCCTTCCCTAAGAGTCGAATCTTCCACAGGTTTGTGCAGTTCTGTCATCAGCTCAGGTCGAACTCTCGGGTACCTTGCCAAGCCCATCGACCATGTAACGACGCATATCGCGTCGCCGCTACATCATTGACACTGAGCATTGCCTTTTGATGATTGGCTTCCAGCTGCGATAAATCGGGACCCCAATGCGGGCTTGCGGTTGTCCTCTCTGGATATGGGAGTCCAGTGCTCCGCGGAGTACCGTGTACCACTTCGATAAAGACGACGGAGCCGTCTAGGTATTGCAACCCGAGGACGAAGACCACCGACGCGGAGTGGTTCGCCAGAGGTTGAAGTGGCACGAGCGACCGTAGAGCCTGGTGGCCATGGCTCTCGAGTTGTACACACCAAGGCAGACAGGCGACTGCCAACTTAGAACCGGTGGAAATGCGCACTCCCAGCACATACTCCACAGAAGAGGAGCTCAATACGACCAGCTCTTCGCCTGTCTGTCCCTGTCCCATTGAATGTTGAGGCTGTCCTATTACTGCAAGGGCAATGTCTGTTGCGCTTCCCCCACCAAAGTCATGATCCCACCGCAGTGGTGAATATCCAGGACGAAATTCGTCTATCCAAATCAATTGTCGAGTGGTGGTAAGACAAGTGAACGCTGCATGCCGAGCAGCCGCGCTTCTGTCCAGCCCAGTGAATTGTGAGCCGTCATCCAAACAGATAAGATCCTCGTAACGCGGTCCAGAGGTATTCTGGGCATCAGAAGAGAGGGAGAGGTATGAGAGGTATCGACGTACGCTGATATCAATGGCGATCAACTTTCTGCGCGATAGCACCAGGACAGTGTCAGAGCGTGCACCGAAGGACACCCGATAAAAGTCGCCGTCGTCTACTGGCTGCCTGACTCTGCAACTTACATCAGACAACAATGCCCAGACTGTACTCACAGTTCTGAATTGCCGTTGTCACCCTTCCAGATCCACACACCACCATCACAGTCCACGATAGCAGCACGGCCGGGGATGGAAGGATCCAGAGCGACGTCTGCGTGGCTGCAGCCATCCGTATCTCGCACGAGGATCTCTCCTACATTCGAAACCGACACTGGCAGTCTGCGAGTGGAAGCCTGATTGATGTCGGCGGCAAGACTCAAGAACTTGGTGGACCCTACCAAGCGGACTGCCAGCAATACGCGAGACTCTGAAGGCACCCGTCAGCTGTGGAGTTGAAGCAGCCCATGCAGAGTAAACTTACGACTAGACCTTGAGACTAGGGAGGATGCCGCCAACTGCAGTATTGGTGTTCTGAAGGTTTCCGCGGGCTCTGCGACAGCATCTAGCGACACTTCAGCTTCCGCGTATGCGGATCGAGTTCCCACAACGGGTGAGATATCTGCATGTCAACGGCTCTCCCGTGTTCCTCACTCACTGAGCTGCTCCCCCACTCGACCCATTGGAAAGCATAACAGGGGAGGGATGCCTTCGCATTCAAAGTCCAAATTCACGAGAACTTCCCCTTGAGTGACCTCATGCTGCATCCGTGGCTGGTCATGGATCTGGGCGATCGTCTCATGGATGACTGGAAGAACGGAGCTTGTTTCCACGGGGTCTCGCATGTCGGAGACAAACCGAGTCTCAACATCAGCGAGATATCTCACAGCCAAACGTACTGCAGACGCCAGCGCAACATGTATCGGAAACCTGCAATCATCAGAGGGTGCTGTTTGCATTGGAGGGAACGCAGGCCGGGCTGACTTCATTCGCAGGGGCTCTGATCCTGGACGTCAGAAGCATGCTTCGACGATCACCTCACTTTCCCCACGAGACGGCCACACCCATGTCCATCTGCTTTCATGGAATAAAAGCTCGCTGGTTCCTCTTCGTCCCATGGCGTGGCGAGGGCCAGAGCGAGTTGTTGACGACATGCGGGCGGGGGAAGTGGATCTAGCTGCCGGGCTGGGCGGCTTGGAAGAGATCATGACCGGAGCGGACATGCTGTATTATCGAAGCATCCGAAATTCCGAATCCAACTGCAGCCAAAGTCGAGTGTTGCCTCAGGATGGCCGTATGGTGTCCGCGACGGTATGAACGAGAGAGTGAACGGCTGGCAAAAGTTGACATCTAACCTCCACTTTTGCAGCAAACAACAACACCGTCTGGGGTCCCCGCATCTGATTGCGCGCGACATGAGGTTGGGGCTGCTTCGTGGTGCCGCCTGGGACACTGATGGAGCGAATGCATGCATAATGTTTCTTTCAAAGCCGATCCCAAAGATCCTGGTCTTCCTGGGTGAGGTTGCCAACATCCTGCGTGGACCGCGCCGAGCGCACTGCAGGGGGACCATCGGAGTAAACCGGTTCATGCAGAGTTTGCCTTGATCGCGGGCCTGCTCCTACAAGCGTCCGTTCCGCGGCGGCTTCCTCATCCTCAGCATCCACGTCAAAGTCAAGCGCTAATGAAGCTGCTCGCGCTTGAGACAGGTCCATCGGCTTCGGAGGATTGAACAGGGAGTGTCCGGACCTGAACGTCAGCGATGTATCAACGGGTTCACCGACCGTCGCAGAATATTTCCCAGGCGCAAGAACTGCACACCATTGCGGATCACCAGAAGCACCGTGTCAAGAACCTCCTCCTCTGCACACAGTCAGCTGGGCATTTACGGAATCACTTACGTCGTGCCCCCTCTCCACACGGGCTGACGAAAACCACGAAAAGTGTGATCCCGCAGAAGAGAACTAGTATGAGGTCGATGATGTTGAGCAGGGTCATGGGGTATTTCTGAGAGTTAGAGCTGCATCAGGATTGTCAATCGTTCACCTTTCCGTAGGCTGTCCATCGCAGCGAAACCTCGGCCACCATCATCAGGTTGATGATGACTTCAAGGACATTCCATGACCATGGCGGGCATTGATGGTTGCCTTCCGTTAGATTCGTCCATGCGCTTTCAAGCTTACTTGTAGCCACAAGACTCAGCACCACTGTGGTCAAGCTTAAGCTCATCATGATGAAGTAGAAGAGGATGTAGTACCGGCTGAAGATGATGCGGTTTGCCACACCCCGGAGCTGTTCGCTGGGCGGAAGACGGTACGAGGTGTGGTGACCAGCAGTGTTTCCCTGGAGCGCTCCACTGTCATCAAGTTCGTAATCTGCCGCCAACAGCCGATCATTAGGATCGTTGGGGTCGCTCATGACTGATTGTTGACGAAACAGTTAACTGGAGCAGTGTGTAATTGTGAAGGCATGTATGGCTGAATCCGAGGGTGAGGCGCGCTATGTCCGACTGAGCGTTGGTGTCGCGGCCAGATGCTATCGATGATGCAGTCGTGGTGCCTGGATATTTAGGCGCGCGGGGGTAAGCGAGCCTAACGAATGGGGTAGCCCCATTGACCCTTGGAGCCCCACGAAATTGCTCCGGATGATGCCAGGCCGAGGGTAGTTGTTTGTGGGCTTGCTGAGTCTACTCAAAACAACTTCGCCTCTGTGTCCTCCTCAAGCTGCTTCTCCGCCATCCCAAAGGCTGTGGGGTCTTCGTGGTCGTGGTACATCGACAGAACTTGACTGCAGGAACCGCCCTCACTGGAGCCTGGCAGCTCCAGAATTGACGGAACTTGTGTGTGTGTCAACTACCGACGGACGTGCTCTCTCGGTCCTTCGCCCCGTCCGGAACCAAGGATCATACACGCGTCCTCTGCCGCCCATCATTTACCACTGCGTTCACAGCCTTTCCCCTTTAATCCATCGTTGAGTATAGTGAGTAGCAACTCAAGACAACTCGCTGACTCCAGCAACACTAGCAGTGAGAGCAAGTCGCCAACCAGGACAAGCTGGCTGTTCGCGGACTCGACACTATGCTTCCACGAGCCTTCGTTACTCTTCTCACCGACTCATCGTATTTGCCTGGGGCTCTTGTATTGCTTTATGCTCTACGAGAGCTCCATCCAGCTCCTCGAGACTTCCAGATCGTCTGTCTGATCACTCCCGAGACCGTTGACGCTCGCGTTACCGGCGTCCTGCAAAATGCAGGCTTTGACCTAGTAATCGGTGTGGAGCCAATTGCCTCTGATCAAGCGAATTTTCGCGGACTGGAATTGATGGGTGGGTGGCTCCTTCATGACCTGCACTGACTGTCCAGGACGTCCGGATTTGAACCTTGCTCTCACCAAACTACACGTCTTCCGTCTGGATTCCATGTTCTCCACGATCATCTACCTTGATGCCGACACATTGCCCATCAAATCTCTTTCGCATCTCTTCGATACGACTAGTCCTCATATTCTATCGGCGTGCCCGGACATCGGATGGCCCGATTGTTTCAACTCTGGGGTCATGGTCATCCGGCCGCAAGAGTCCGACTTTGAGGGCTTGCGTAAAGCGATACAGACCCAGAACAGCAGCTTTGACGGAGCTGATCAAGGCTTGTTGAATCAGTACTTCTCTGAGGACGGCGCGGGAGAGACATGGAATCGGCTCCCTTTCACGTACGCAACCCCTGCGCATCTGGACACTACTAACAGTCACAGTTACAATGTGACTCCAAGTGCGGCGTACCAGTATGCCCCGGCGTACAGATATTATGCGGACAGGATCAGCGTGCTGCACTTCATTGGGACGAAGAAGCCGTGGCAAAACCTTGCATCCCGTCCTGCCGGCGCGACGAGCAGCTCTCCGAACCCATACGACTGTGAGTTGCAGGAATAGGTTGTGAGCAAGCACTGATTCTCAGACAGCAGACTGCTCGATCTCTGGTACGATGTCTACGACAAGTCTGTGAGACCGTCTGCCGTCCAACAGCCCGATCTCGCCCGGCGTTTTGAAGTGCCCGAGCATATCTCTGTCTGGAATCAACCCGGAGATTGCATTGACTCAGATGGGAGAATGAGTCTGGAGGAGCTCAGAGCGACGATTCTTACGGGTGTAGCTTCCACCAAGCAGGATCGGTATATATCCATGCCGCTCGAGGGTAGAGTCGACTTGTTGATGCCCAAGGGCGACTCCAATAACGCACCTGATGAAAGTCGGAGGGACCCACCTATCAGGGCTGCGGGGCCTGTTGGGCACGCGGATGTCGGCAATCATCCTACAGGCAGCCCAGCCCAGCAGACGAGCGAAGACATGGATCCGGAACATAACGACAACTCGAGCAAAGTAGCATGGGACGCTGCCCACCACCCCCCACCCAAAAACAGTCGACCGGAAATGGCGATCCCTATGACTACAGTTTACGCCCCGGCGTGGGATGAACCATCCAGTGCATCTGCAGCCTACTTCGAAGACATGGTAGAGACTGCGCTCGACTATCCTGCCCTCCCCAACAACGTTCGGTCGAATGACTGGTATGGAGATATCACGGCGACCAAGCCGGATCCACGGATGGTTTCGAACGTCTTCCCTTGGGAGAACGACCCTCAGAGCCGCCCGACAGTGACTAGACGATTCCCCAGAGACCTCACAGCGGAAGGCATGTCGCAAGAGGCGACGCCTTTCAGAGATGCGCACGATCCCGATACCCTCACAGGTGGGCAAAGTGCCGGACGCATATCGGTCAGGCCCGGCAGCCCGTCTCATAGCAGAGGGAAGGCGCAGGTCGTTTCTGAGCTCAGCGCACCCCATATCCATCGCCCTATGCTCGATTTCGCTGAATCCATGGCTTCGTATACGAACGCTTGGGATGAGGTTGCGTCAATCACCACATATGCTAAACGGTTAACCGCATTGGGTATTGGCGTGGAACGTCGTGCACAAGCGAATGGGTTGGAGACGGCAGTTGGGACTCCCCGAGGGACTTCCACGCCCTCCTTGGACGTCTCGTCACCGAGGCGCTCACCCTCTTCCAGCAGTGCAGATGGAGATGATGAAGCTGAGAGGGACGAGGGGCTCCATGCGAAGATGGGCCGCGGGCGCTCTCCTACGTACAGAGACAGAGAAGCTCAAACGGAGCGTTTCGGCGTAGATGCCATGGTTCAGACCTCGCCAGGACTGTCAGAGGCCTTGCGACCTAGTAATACGACTGCCAAGCCACCCAAGGGGTCGCGGCCCTCGCACTCGCGGCAGCAGTCGAGTCGTTCGTGGGATCCTAACACAGACGTCGATCTGCGAAGGCAGGATTCTACTGAAGTTCTTCAGCGGTTCATGAAGGCGAACGCGGAATGAGCCGCGGGGACAATCGGTTGCAACAATATTTGTAGAAGGTCAATATGGAATAGGCGCAATGCATCGACTATGTTCACACATTCGAAGGCAACTGCGGCCCTAAATGACGCAAGAACAGAATGGCGCCGAGTCCGTGCCTGAAGAGGCGATGGGGGCGATGGGAGGTTAACACTGGAGCTCTGGTCGTCTTACATCGCTCTCACTCTAAACGCGCTCTTCTCACGATTCCGGCTTTCTCAGCATCCTGTCAAGCCTTTCCAGCGTTGTCTCGTCTCTCGTTAACTTTCCAACTTCCAAGCTGCGAATAAGCTACGACCAAGGAGGAGAAGAAGTCTCGATTGTGACGTTTCAACAGCCTCGAGGTCCAGATACCCGCGGCCTGACGTCACATCAGCAGTCCAGATCTTTCGGTCCACCTGCCCCAATCAATTTCACTTTCGCTTGATCATCACAACACAATCCATCTCTTCCGCTCACCGAACACATCGTTTGAACATTTGAGCCTGGCTGAACGCGCTACCGACTGTCAACGAGTGTCAAACATGAGTGACCCAGCGTATCCGAACAACCACCATTCCTCTCCCCGCTCCAATCACTCTCCGCAGATGTTCACCTACGACTCTCTTCCCAAGACTGAGAATGGTGCATCCGAACCACGCCTCATCATCGTTTCGAACCGCCTGCCGGTCACCATAACTAAGGAGGCGAACGGAGACTACACCTTCAAGGTATATCACTGTAACTATCACGCTTACGGATTCACAGATGTCATCTGGCGGTCTTGTGTCAGCGCTGTCCGGCTGCAAAAAGACCATGTCATTCACATGGATAGGATGGCCCGGCAAAGATGTACGTTTGAGGCACTGGGCAAGACTGACATGAAGATCCCGGTGCAGGACCGAGAATATCTCAACCGCCGGCTGCTGGAGGAGTATCAGTGCTATCCAGTCTATCTTTCCGACGATCTAGCGGATCGTCACTACAATGGTTAGAACGTCTACGGGAAGATGCGACTAACCTCAGGTTTCTCCAATTCCATTCTATGGCCGCTGTTCCATTATCATCCCGGGGAAATGAACTTCGACGCCTCGTACTGGCTGGCATATCGTGAAGCAAACATCAGGTTTGCAGATGTGGTTTCCAACTTTGTTCAAACCGGGGATGTCGTGTGGGTTCAAGACTACCATCTCATGCTTCTACCTATGCTCCTGCGATCCATGATCTCTGGTGAATCTGCGCAGGGAGAGATGACTCGCAAGGAGATGGGAAGGGTAAAGGCAGGTGTCGACGATGTGGAAGAGTTCGGCATGCAACACGGCGTCGCCCAGGGTCTCGATGAAGGTGTTGAAATGTTGGAGGATGTAGAAGAAGAGGGTGGAGAGGTGACCACCACGGGTGGCAGCCATCATACCGCCATGGTCCGAGGCCTGAGTGCGTTCCAACAACAAGAAGTTCAAGCTCGCCAGAGGGGAAAAGGAGGCGTCCGTATCGGCTTCTTCCTTCACACGCCATTCCCATCCAGCGAGATTTACCGGTAAGCGAAAGCATGTCGCTATTGCTAACGAGCAAGCATTCTGCCTGTTCGCCGCGAGATTCTACTGGGCGTTCTGCAATGTGACTTGATCGGGTACGTCAATCACTTTGACAAAGGCTTACGGCAGATTCCACACTTATGACTATGCCCGCCACTTCCTGTCGTCGTGTACGCGTATCCTCGGTCTTGAAACTCAACCCAACGGGATCGAATTCGAGGGCAGGTATGCTCAAGTTGGAACGTTCCCCATCGGCATTGACCCATGGCAATTTGTGGAAGGCGTCAAGAGCCCCGCTGTCCAGACTAGGTTGGAGAAGCTCGAGCGCCGGTTCGAAGATTGCAAGGTTATCATCGGTGTCGATCGCCTGGATTATATCAAAGGCATTCCACAGAAACTACATGCTCTCGAGGTGTTCCTGACCCAGCACCCAGAATGGATCGGCAAGGTAAGCTCTCCCACTGCTAATCGGTCCTGACACTGCTTCAGGTGGTTCTGATCCAACTAGCGATTCCTTCTCGTCAGGATGTTGAAGAGTACATGAATCTCCGCTCATGTGTGAACGAACTAGTGGGCAGAATCAACGGCCAGTTCAGCACACCCACATGGTCACCCATTATCTTCATGCACCGCTCGGTTCCATTCGAGGAATTGACTGCCATGTACGCCCTGGCCGATGTCTGCCTCGTCACGTCGACTCGCGACGGAATGAACCTGTGAGTGCAGATGAGTTTGGCGGCGCTGACTGCAGTGTCGCTTATGAGTACATCTCGACACAATCTGAGAAGCATGGCTCCATGATCCTTTCAGAGTTTGCGGGGTAAGTGACAAAAGCGGTCCGGTATCTGATATCCCCCAGAGCCTCTCAGAGTCTGGCTGGGTCTCTAATCATTAATCCCTGTGAGTCTCTCTCCCGCTACCTCGCTAATCTGGAAGGGGACGTCGACTCCACGGCGAGTGCGATTCACACAGCACTGACTTTATCGCCTCAAGTACGGGAGCAGAACTGGACCAAGCTCTTCTCTGTAAGTGACCTTCGTTATTCATCACTGACTGTCAGTACGTTTCCAAGTTCGTACGGATACAGGGCCGTTTCTCACCCGGATTACTGCTGACGATGTAGCTTTACGGCTCAATCCTGGGGTTTGTCCTTCCTCAACGAGCTGAATCGTTCCACCGGCCGACCGCCCTCCGGCCCTCTGCTCGGTGGGCGGCGCAAGTCCAGCTCTAGCCTGAGCAGGACGAGTTCGAAGACCAGCATCAAGCGACGTTTCACCGTCGGCAACTCCTCCGCTACCACTCCGAAAGCGGAACACAGTAAACTCGAATAGAACTGATAGGACTGATCGCAAACCAGTCAACTAGAAGAAAGGGATCTCTATCGCCCAGTAATATGAAAATGTATGCAGCTTCGTCGATCTGACACGCCAAGGAGCGTCCCTGCCCATTGATGCGCGCCCGCCGCCGATTGCCGATGGCTCGCGCTTCCCTCGACCGTATCAGGTGACACCATGAAATAGTGCTGACCGGAAGCAGGAGCGGCCGGCTAATAACACTGACTCTGAGGAAGCCAAGAGTCAAGAGTCCGCAGCTGCTGAAGGTGGTGGCTTCTTCCGTGGGAAATTTGAAACAACGTTCACTCATTCATGACATTGTAGGTCGTTGAGCATGGTGTGAGCCCGTGCTGGTACCTGTCACCTATGTTGTTTAACCTCACTGCCTCCGCTTCAACGAGAGTCTTGTTACGGCGAGAGCGTCAGCGGAAGCTGTCCTATATAGGGAGGGATGAACACCCTTAGTCAGTAGCCGTAGAATCAAGCCCAAAAAAATCAGAAATTAGACGCTGATCTCTTTGCGGATGCAAACGGTCAGATTGGAGGTTGATTACTGAAGAGATCGGCGTCTTCTGAGATTTTTGCCAAAGAATCAGCTCAAACGGAGCAGAATTGAATGTGAGGGAACTCTAACCGGTAGACGCGCCGTTTGCGGGAACCACCAACTGCCTATCGCCGGTTCCGCTTTGTGCCGAGACTCGAGCGGGCTGGGCAGCTGGAGCTGGGCAACAGGAAAGCAAGGGAAGCAAGAGAAGCAAGGAGATATGACCCTCACAAGTGGGGTACCCAAATGCACATCGCAAGTCATTGTGGGATGCCGTTCACGTGGATACCTCTGAAATGGAAATGGTTGTTGCATTATGGCCCCATGGATCACCGACACAAACTGCCTTTCGCGACAAAAGGAATGTTCTTTCACTATGGTTGACTTAGTTGACGTGACCACGGTTGACTTGACCATGGTTACGTCGACTTGACTAAGTACCGATGGCGACGTCCTCATATCGCCCAGACACCGCGGACTTGCTCGCTGATGTGCAAGAAGCGCAGGGACAGATGCCCACGCGGTGCGTTTGGGATTCGCTGCCCCTGGAATCTCACCAACGACGTCGAACGCTCACGAGTTCCTAGCCTCCATCTGGGTTTTTCATCGCCAGATCCGCTGGAAAGGTTCTCGCTCGTTGCCGTTGCTTGTCGGACTACAGCTCGGGGCCGAGCGAGACTGGTCGGGATCTGGGCAAGAGACGGACATCACGGGGCCTGGAGTAATGGTAGCAAACGTGGGAAACCGGCCTAGCCGGTGCTTCCTCCGACCGTGAATATGTATCCGGTGCTTTCGAGGCCTGAATTGGTGGGGCAAGCGGGAGACTCCCAGAGACATCTGTTGCTGCTGCTGCTGCTTGCGGCACTGAACTTCGTGTTTCGTGCGTCGGCACAGTGGGCTACACTGCATCACTCTTTAACATACCGTATCTCTGAGCTTCTTAATCTGCTAGTGGTCATTCTTGGATCGTTAGGGTTGCCAAACGATGGCTGTCTGCTCTGGTGTATACTAAATGACTGACTCCATAACTCACGCAATCTTAATGCCATTGGAATGATTCCGTGGCTGACCAGCTGCAATGCAAGCCTAGTTTGCGCTGTTAGAAGGCGGGAGTGTTCAAAGGGCCTTCGTGCCGCTAGATCCGACGATCCCCCTCCAGACCTCAAAAAAACCTCACCTCAAAAGCCTTGCTTGCAGCGGGTTGGATGACTTTCGGGATGAATACCAACGAGGACTATTCATGGACAGCCAAATGATGTTGGAAGCATCGCAGGGGCGCTGGATGTCCGACCAAAGAGCAAATAAATGAATGGCTCCCGAAATGTTCTCCCCCCTCGACATCGTCCCCGACAACCTCCTTGGCCATCCGCGCGCGCGCTAGCAATGACCGACAGACGCCGTCAGTCAACCGCCGTCTGTCTCGCGCTGATCCATGCTCATCATCTGGTGCGACTACATGACACGCGCACCCTGCTGTGCGCGTGTTTGGTCCACGCTGAATTAGCATTCGCGGTGGCATGGTTTGCATTAGTTGCTGCCAGAGGTGACGGACACTGCCGCTTAGGCGGCTTCGTGGCCGCTTTCAGCAGCAGGGGCGACACTGCTGAATGGTGACGATAGACGAGCACAAGTCCCTTAGCGATGGGACACAAACAAAGTTGCCAGGAGGGCTACGCCATTGCCTTCACAACGATTCCCGAGTGACACACCAAAGGTCCATTCGGTTCTGCGTAAGCACGAAACTTTTGAAAGACAGTGAAACCTCCACTTTGGCGCACTTGCAGCCCTGCTTTGGGCCGTCAAGTACCCCTTCCTCTGCCCACTGTGAGATAATTAAAAACTTTGAACGACAGTCGTCTATTTCCATATAGTCCCGCTATCCATAAGGTCGCCAGCGTGTCAAGAGGGCCATCCTTCCGGCACCCTGTGCAAGTACGTGGTAGCAACGTCTGTGGGTGTATGGTGCACCCTGAGGGAATGGATACACCTGCTGCCAGAACTGTGCAGGAGCGATTTAGTAGTTGCATTTGGTAGAGGTGCCCTCAGCACATGGCAACGTCACAACATAAGCGCAAATGTAACCCAGGGTTGGCTGTAGCACCTTGCCACGACATTAGCCTCCCTCACCTTCTGCACCATGCCAAACAAGATCGCAGGAAGGGAACAATCACTGCGAGTCTTCGTCCGCGATCCGATCTTGGAGTCATTGGGCGTCCGTTTTGCACACCTGGCGAGCAGTTCCGGGCGCCAAGCGCATTGTGCCAGGACGTTGGTCGAAATTAAGGAGTATTCCGAACCGATGCTACTCTGTTGCAGCCCCGAAGGTGTAGAAGGTGAAGTTGGCACTGGGCGACCTTTCAGATTTCGGGTCTCATCGGCAAACGCGCCGTCAAAGCTTGAGCCTTAGAGATATGAAATTGGCTGTAGTTGTAACGTTTTTGATGGTCATCTAAATTTGGGAGAGCGCGGTTATTTGAACCACAGACGGGAACGGCGCATGAATATATGCATCTGCCGTCAAAAAATTGGCGCTAGAGCTTCAAAACTGGCGTAGATGATACATCTCTTCCCTCGGCTTGAAGAACGCTGCTCCTGATTCGAGGTTTCCCACGGATGGCTCATTGTCAAGGTTTCCCACGAGTGTCACTTGACAAGAACCGCGGCAAACATCCCGGTGGCGTCCACATGGCGCTTCGGCGCCTGGCTTCGCATAATGATCGGGTATGATTCGTGCACGTGACCGCCGGATCATCGATGAAAAACAAAAGTAAAAATTACACATCATCGCTCGGGTAACATCACGTGTTTTACACGTGGCCAGCCTTGCCTGTCACGTGTCAGGTCTCCCACGGGACCCTTCGGTCATCCCACCATCATATCTCTATCGTCTCCAAACTGATGATCCTCGCTACGCTCATGATCGTTACATGGTCGGATGGTGGCCACCGGCACGGTCTGCGCGATCACCGTAGTGGTTGAAATGCCTTTGGCTGATCCGCTTCCCGTGAACCATTTCGGAAAAGGCTCGGCAAACCCGCCCCACGTGAGAGGCACGAAGGTCTACGCCAAGCGCCATCCGGCTGTTAGGGCCTGGAACGAATGCGGCGATGTCTGTTGAAGCCCTGCTTCCAATTGGAATCGCCTGATGCACAGTCGTCCGAACAGAGACAGTACCCAATGCAGTAGTGTGTGTAGCATTCCGCCGCCTCTTCAATTCAGTAGGTAGATCTCGGAGGGTTACGAAGGTGCCCCACGGGCAGCGGGATGCTCCAGAGAGGACACCTCACAATCACTCAACTGCTCATGAACGCTTTAACGAAGCATTGGTCCAGCAGGGAGAGAAGTTCTTTCAGCGCCAAATGTACGAGGAGCCTGGGAGGAGCACACTATAATTATGAACTCGACGGACAAGCTTCCACTCTCAGAGGATTGTTCCAAACGTTCTCTACTCCCGTGAAACCCGGGTGGACGCGGGATCTGCGGATGGCTCAGCACCCGCAGAATACTACTACTATTGCCAGGCACCGCCCGTGGGCTAGAGCTCTTGGCATACCTCGGAGGATGCTGGCAGTGTTGATTATCATGCGGGACACGGTAAAAGGTGATGGGGTGGGCCCGACGTGGGATTGATCCGTACGCCTTGCGCAAGTCTTGTGACTGTCTTGGTTTGAGCAGGTCCTGACTGCTAAAGGGCAGTCACATATTTAGAAATGAACCGAGCGAAATACCGCGGTGACTGCTCTTTGTCGAGAACATGCCGTGGCAGACTTCGGGTGTGGCCGATGGAGGGACAAACGGACGTGCAAGGAGAGGGCGGGCACCAATGTCCTTGAGCACGGGCTTAAACGCAATCTCCGAATAACGAACCGGTAGAACACTGAAGTGCGCAGGCAGCCCTCGATTCTACCATGAATTGAAAGGAGCGCATTTCCTCTCCTGCGGAGCGCGAGACAAATGCATCAGGCTGCGCAGGCAGATAAGCATGGCGCCAAAGACCCTGTGGGGCCCATGAGGGCCCAGGATCGAGGGAAGCCCACCATCCCCTGCCCACCCCCTCGGAGTGCTGGAAGGAAGAAGGTGGAGGGAGTTGTCAGTACTCCCGGGTATATTGGGTTCAAATGCCCTGATCCCACGGGCAGAGACGCTAGCGGCGAAAGGTGGCGCACAATGCAGCTCACCTGACGCGATCCCTGCTTCTCTCCTGGACATATAAGTGACTTCTCCCGCTCGATCTTGAGATGATCCCTCTACAGTCGTCACTGCGGAGCTCACTGACAACGTTGACGACCCGGGCTCCAGGATCATCGAATCACCATGGCTTCGCGCGGTTCAAACACCCCACCCCTTTCGGAGAAGCCTACAGACGAGATGATCGAAGTCGCCGACACGTCCTCCGACAAAGAGCGTATCCCGATTGACCAGCCTGGTATCACACCTGAAGAGAACAAGGCAGTTCTCAGGAAGATTGATCGCAATCTCATGCCAGTGGGTTTTACTGTTGAGCGGAGATGCTGACAATCTGGTCTTTTGCGCTGTCGTGGCGCTCCAATTCGTGTGTACACAGGGCATGGAATCTCTATTCTGACATCCAGCTGGACAAGACGACTTTGACATACACCTCGGTTATGGTAAGTGTGGTTTGGAATAAACTGTGCACTTTAGCATGAAATGGGACGTGGAAAGCGAACACAAACTAACAACAAGGGCATCATGGGCGACACCAAAATGACCGGTGACGACTACGCGTGGTTGGGTACCATCTTTTGTATGTATGGTGGCGTCGCATGGTGACTGACCACAGCGCTTGGATACCTGATCGGACAGTACCCCATGTGCTGGCTACAGCAACGCTTGCCTTTGGCTAAGATGACAGGTGTCAACATTGTTGTCTGGGGGGCGATCGTCGCTGTTACCGCGGCGTGTAACAACTGGAGTGGTTTGATGGCATGTCGTTTGTATGTAGAAACGCGTTGACAGCGTAAATGCTGACCAACCCAGCTTCTTGGGTATCTTTGAATCATCCCTGTCGCCGGCCCTGATCCTTTTCACCACGCAATGGTATCGCAAGAAGGAGCAGGGCGTGCGCACGGGAATCTGGGCTTCCTTCGTCACCTGGGGTGGAATCCTGGGTGCCCTCATCGCCTACGGTTTGTTCATGAGCTTCATGAAGGACAAGCTTCTCATTGCCGCATGGCGAGCTCTGTTCATCATTCTCGGCGCCATCACAATTCTCCTCGGAGTCATCTTCTTTTTCATTGTCCCCGACTCTCCCCAAGTCGCACGCTTCCTCAATCCCGAAGAACGGGAGGTCGCCCGCATGCGCACTGCCGAGAACATGCAAGCCCTCCACACCAAGGATCATAAGTGGTACCAGGTGCGCGAAGCGTTCAAAGATCCGGCTGTCTGGATCATCACTCTTATCGCGGCTCTCAACGGAATTCCGAACGGAGGTATCACAAACTTCTACGCCATCATGGTCCTAAGCATCGGCGTGCAAGTGCAAGACGGCATTCTGTTGTCCATGCTGAACTGCTGGGTTGCTGTGGCGACGATCATCACTCTCGTAGTGGGATCGAAACTCAACTGCAGGACTCTCGCTGCGATCCCGGCTCACATCATCTCAATGGTGGGCGGCATCCTCGTCTGGCAGCTTCCGAGAAGCTTGGTGAGAGCCCGCCTTGCCGGTTTCTATCTTACACTGGTCTATGCGATGGGACAGACTGTCTGCATGTCGCTGATTTCGACCAATATCACTGGCCGCACTAAGAAGACGACTGTGGCAGCCATGTTCTTCGTCATGAGTGAGTCAACGAGTTACTTATGTGCTTCGTGAGCTCCACTGACATTCAGACTGTGTCGGAAACCTCGTGGGACCGCAGACATTCAGAGACAAGGACGCTCCAGGTTATGCGCCGGCTCTCATCACCCTCATTGTTTGCAATATTCTGACTATCATCTTGCTGGTGACGCTGTACCTGTATTACATTCGCCAGAACAAGATCCGCAACCAGATCGATGCCGCGCCGCCGCCCGGGGGACATGATCTCACGGACAAAGAGAACCTGGCATTCCGATACTCTCCTTAATTTGGTTCATGAAGAGCAAGGCTGTGGTCGGACGGGGGTTGTAACGCAAGTTGAGAATTGTTTTTATTACTCGTCATGTAAGAAGTGATGACCGATCCTCAAAGACGAGAGCAATCGAAGCGTCGATCCTGAACACGCGTGTAGAAGAAAGGCAGTATGTCACGGAATCGCATCGTCAGCTGGGCGTTGCCTGATCCATGAAGACACTGAGCAGGCGACATCAGCTACAGATGGGGTAGGACATTTGTGCCAGCCTCCATCAGGACTAGCGGGCGGTGTGGGTGGGCGGAGCTGCTGATGGGTCGGCTGCCGGCCTCAGTGGTATGATGGAGGGGCACCAAGCCTATAAGTATCACGGCTGTACTTGAAAACGCCAACCTGGCCATACTGAGGGAGCTGTCGTCAATGATACTGGTCGGCTCTCAGAACGTACTCGGCGTTCTAGATCGTCCAGCTGCATCGCTACTTCGGCGCTCTCGACGCCAGATTCCAGACTCGCCCGCACGAAGTTGCCGAGAACCGCCGCAGCATAATCAGGGTTGAACTCTTGGTTGGGTCCCAGGTAGCGCTGAACGTCGGCTGGGGAGGTGGCCGTGGGTGCCGTCGGCGGTGCGGGCTTCGCTTGATACTGTTCAGTGAGCTTTCGCACCAAGAGAGTCCCAGCCAGAATGACCGCTCCTGAACAGTCATAATCCTCACTCACGTAAACTCTGCCGGATTCCACTTGTGCTCCGCTCTGGTCGTGAATCTTTTGGCCCATGTGCCCAGAGCCTCGATCGGCAGAGTCGTACACGCGATGACCCATACCGGAGGCGGTAGACCCAGAGACAAGGGCTTTGAAAAAGCTCTTCACGTCAGCGCCCGATTCGCGGTCCTCTTTATAGCGGTCGTGTATCGAATCCTTGCCCATGTTGTAGACAGCAAGCGTCGCTGAGTGAGGTGGATGTTTGAAGTCGTGTAGAGGCTTCCGCGCTGGATGCCAAGACGTAGCGGGCTGGCCGATGCCGATTGCCGGGTAAGCCCGATTAGAACCCGACGGAAGTGACATCAGGGCGATCGCCATCGATCACAGCGGAGAATGTGCCGGCCGTGCCGCATTCCGATAGCACGCTCAGTGGGCCATCGCGCAGGATACCCAACAGTGCCAGCTCTTTGTCATTAGCGGAGGCATTTGGCTGTCGAGAGGAGGTTGTATAAAAAAGGGCAGTGCAGCATCAGCAGGACCTATCGCTGGTCTTGGCAAGCCGCGTCCTCGGAGCAAGCGATTCGCGCCGCCCGGTCCACGAGCTTCAGCATGGTCGGGAGTCGGTTGTTGCCGTGCAAGCCCTTGACTGTTTGAACGGCATCCGACACAGCTATCCCAGCAGCAGTGACGAACAAGGCCCGAGAGCTGGACCCTCGGTGGACAACACCGACGTGAGGGTTGATAGAGGGCGCTCTCCTGTCTTCCTCGAACTTCCTGAAGGGGTTTTTCGCTACGCCAATGATAATGATCTTCCTGTCCAGACAGTCGTAGAGATGTCTGCCCAGACCAGGTCGGCCGGGACCATCAAGGTCTACGAACCCATCCACTATGATGATCGCTGGCCGGTCCTTCATCTTGTCCAGTAGAGCCAGAATCGGGGGCAGTTCGCGTTTATAGAAGGCGCCCGCCTCGTATGGCGAAACGTTGGGGTGGACATGAATAATCGACTGCGTGGGACTGGACGAATCAACAGATTCAAACACAACGCCCGCAGCGTATCCAGTATCATCGTCGGAGTATTGAACGTCGATGGCTAGAATCGGACCTTGGGCATGCATGGCGGTCTGGTGAGGTGCTGTTGCGAGCCAGCTGCCTGTCATGAGTTACATGAAGGTTGCAACTGGAGGAGATTCAGTTACGTAAAATCTGCACTACTGACGTGGCATTTACATTGAATCTTAATCACTGTCACGGACAGCCGAGACTCGTCCTCGACGGTGGTTATGGTGATCAGGTGTATCTCCTCCGATAGCTAAAGCTCCAAGACTTATCAACAATGGTGAGTTGGCCGCAGACGGCGTCGTCTCCAAAGAACGCAGCTAACGACCATAGTCCGGATACGGTTACTCGGGAGGTGAGCGACAAGGGAAAACATCGAGTGGCATCTGTCGTGGGGTCTAACTCGTATAATAGGTCGCACTCGTTGCTTCATGTTTTGGCAGGAGTTCAGCAAGGTGCGTTCAGCAGCCTACCCAAAGCTGACCTCACAGTGCTATGCTGGTGCCGATGAGCCTTCCCAGTGCATTGCCCAGAAGGAGGACTACATGGAGTGCCTGCATAAGACAAAGGAGGTGAGTGGTCGCGGATGCCATTCATCTGGTGCTGGGACGGCTAGGTCGCTAAACATGCAGATCGAGCGGGCACAGGAGATCAAGAAGACCTTCGTGAAGAACTCCGCCCGTGAGGGTACGGATGCGCGCAAGGCCGCGGAGAAGGCTTCGACCGGTGTCATTGTTAACCTTGGCCTGGTGCACGACAATTGAGATAGCTCAGTAGAGTCATGACAATCCAAATACGCTAGACGGCGCGCGTCGGACGTCCAAACGCCTGTGCTGACTGGAAGTACTGACGACTATTAGCTTGGGCAGTGGCTTCGGGATTGCATCTGAACGGTGCTCGGCCTATGGACTCTGCAGGTAACAATGTTGTGAAGTGGACAAGATAGGGTGTCACCGCTGCCTCCATGGACATTCTAGGCGGTCGTAGGTCACGACGCTATCAGACGTACACACCAACGCGCCCTTCCAGCATGCTGGGAGTCCATTGCTGGCCCTTGGCGGCTGCGTTGCCATTCCAACCCCAGCGAAGCTCGACTTCGTTCCAAACCTCCACCAATTTGACCTGTCCAAAACCCAGAGTGTCGAATAAGCGGAGAGACGCAGCATTGTCGGCGCCGATACGGGCGATGAACTGAGTGGGGCTTATACTGAGCGGGCTGTTGACTACGTACGTGAGACTGCGGGATGAGCGGAAACACCTTAGAGATGACTGACAATAGGGAGAGAGCCTCCCTCGCGTAACCTTTTCCTCGGTAAGATGGCTCTACAGTCATCAGCCACAAGCCATCCTGGGTACTATGACACCTTACCAGCTAGCATGATCTCACATTCGACATCTCCGGTCGGGCCGTCAGGCAGAAAGAGATTGACATCCCCAATCATCGGACATGAAGCGATCGCGTCCGGTGCTATGATGCGCTTAGTCTCCGACGAAAGAGAGGGAGTTCTCGCCAACAGGATGAATGTCAACTCTGGAAGGCATAAGTTCACCGGCTGAACGTTCCACTAACTGTCATCGTCTTCCTGCCACTTCCCTGTGATCGTTAGCGATGCGATCAGAGCCTCGATTAGTCATGGTAGGGCCAGGTTGAGCCGACGCACTCTGCATATCGCGCTCTTCCTCAATCGTTAAGGGCTCAGACGCAGTTGACTCCAGTAGCTCGGGTGACTGCATCCACGCGTGATATCGCTGCATGTTCAGCATGGAGGTCAGACGATGTCCAAGTCATACATCTACGTGTTCGGGCCTGGTCAGATCAGAAAGTGAGCTCATCGGTTCACCGACCTGTACGGCACCAGGATAACCTTGTCACCGCAGATGATCGTGTTTTCATTCATGCGCATGATGTGTGGGAGGGCTGCGGGTGTTTGTCAGTGCACAATGTGGATAGATGCACTGTAATCGGGCCAGTCTCGACATGCATCTGTCTGGGTTTGTAGGCATCGTACCTCACCGCCGTAGAGCCGGGTTCAAGCGGTGATTTCTAGATATCCCTTGTGGCATGACCACGTGGCCGAGTGGCCGCGCGTTCCTCCACATGTGTCATCGATGACCATCAACTACTCTGTTACCTCAATCTCGCGTCGCCCACACCTCCCCATCGCTGGTCACCATGTCTTCCATTGGAACGGGATACGACCTTTCAGTGGCGACTTACTCTCCTGACGGCCGCTTGTTCCAGGTCGAATACGCCAACAAGGCTGTTGAGTCTTCTGGGTGAGTCTCCTGCCCCCAGGCGACTTTGAGACTGATGACGCAGCGTGGCCGTAGGCATCCGTTGCGCCGATGGCATCGTTCTGGGAGTCGAGCGCCTTCTGCACTCCAAACTTCTTGTGAAGGGTGCCAACAGACGGATACAGTCTGTGGATGAGCATGTCGGTGCTGCTACCGCTGGCCCCCTCGCCGATGGCAAGCACCTGTGCAGCCGCCTCCGGGACGAGGCTTACAACTTCCGCGACACTTACAACGCTCCCGCGACCGTTCAGGTGAGCTCACTGATATAGGGGTGTGCTGACAGCAGATTCTCTCTGACCGTCTCGCTGGTTATTGCCAAGCTTACACATGTTACGGTTCCGTCCGTCCCTTCGGCGTTTCGACACTTGTCGCGGGAGTAGACAAGACTGGTTCCAAGCTCTTCTGCATCGAGCCTTCTGGTGTTTATTACGGATACCGTGCATGCGCTATTGGAAAGGGAAGGGCCCTTGCGAAGACTGAGTTGGAGAAGGTTGTTCAGCGCGAGGCGGACGGTGGCGAGCCCATCACGTGCCGCGACGCCGTACGCGAGGTTGCCCGAATGTGAGTCGCAACTACAGGCGCGCAGGCGCTAATTGCAGCATCTACTTGGTTCACGACGATAACAAGGACAAGGACTTTGAGCTCGAGATGACTTGGATTTGCCCGGAGACCGATGGCAAGCACCTCGCGGTTCCCGCGGATCTGATGGCCGAGGCAGAGAAGGCTGCTGAAGAAGCTCTCGTCGAGGACATGGAAGACGACTAGAAGAGTGACGATTGTACAGACAGAATGATGATGCATGTGGATACAACACTGGAAAGGGTCAGAACACTATTACACCAAGGCAACGCGTCCGCGCGTCAAGCCCCCCCGCCAGTTTCTCATTCCTCCTACACGGTGTGAAGTCTGCTTGCGTTGAATTTGAGCAAAGGCTTCGAGTACATGGCTAGGTAGAAGGGGTTGACGTGCACTGGGTGGTGCCGCGAATAAAGAGCGAGGTGCCGTGGACCGTCGTGCACCGTCAGGGCCGGCTGCCGGAGAACCGATCTCAGTCGGAGACGGGGCAAGGTCGACTTTCCCTCGTTTAGCGGGCGACGCTTGGCTGGTACCTCCTTTGCGCTTCAACGCAGAGGTGCGAGAGGAAGCCGTTGTGCTCTTCTCCATCTGTTCGCGCACTTCGAGTGCTGTGACACAGAGGGACCTGACCATTTCGAACGCCAGAAATCCTAGAATGTCGACGATATCGTCGTTTGGGCGAACATCGAGGTAGGCACTGAAGTTTATGAATTCACGGAAGCGTCGTGCTAGCGGTCAGCGTGGACGACCATCTGGGCCCACCTTTACGGTACGTGAAGGACGCTTGACGGCAATCAGAGTAATGGACGTATTCGTCCTTGGTCATCTTCTTTGTGATCTCATCGGCATCCTGGTATTTCGTCAGAACCCGCCGAATGGAGAGGTGGACCCACCCGGAGTCGTTGCATGATGTCCTCATGAGCTTGAAGTTCGTCCTCGTCTTCGTCGTCATCTTCCTCGGCCCGATTTTGCTGTGTCGGCAGTGCGCGCAGAAACTCGGAGAACGGTGTCAAGAGCTCCCATGATAGCTTGACGATAGGTTTTCGACCCTTGATAGCGTTCTTCTCTGGCTCGTTAGTGTAACTGAGATGAGGTGTGTGCATTCACCTGCTTCGTCGACATCCACGTCACCGCCTTCGTCGTCTTCCTTGGCTTTTTTACGGACGTCCTTCCATGACAGATAGGTTCGCAAACGGTTCACTTTGCCCCGGTCATCGCGAATAAGGAATATGAGGTCCTCAGCAGACAGATAACGCGAAGACCGCAAGTGGGTAAGCAGCCTCGCTCGAGTAACGATCTCGATGATCTGTCCTCGGACGATGTCTTCAACGAGGCGCACAGTTTCCGGCAAAGGATCCTGCACCTCTCCGAAGACAAACATCTGCCAGTCAGTCATTCCATGCTCAGCTCTCTACCTGCCATTTGCGATATCTCGTTCGTGTATCGATATTCCTGTTTGCCAGCGCCGTCCGCGCCCAATCCGGTGGAGGCAGCCGGCTTCTTCTTCTTGGAGCTCTTGGGTTTCTTGTGCTCCTCGTCGTCGTCATCGCCCTCACCATCCGGGTCATCCTCAGGCTCTGGTGACGGGGAGGCAGATCCTCGGACATGATCCACAGTTAACCTATTGGAGTTGCCTGCGCTGGCGATTGGCCGCTGCTGGGTTGCAGGTGTTGAGGGCTGCGTTGCTGGCTGTGGTGTAGAACCAGGCAATGCAAGTCCGGCAGGTTTCGTTGCCGCCGTCGGTATAGCCAGCGATGACATGTCGGTGAGACGTGCAGGGAGAGAGTGATAGATAGAAGGGCGCTTTTATGTGTCGATGGCGAACAGTGGAACTGGATGGGAGTTTGATGGAGAATAGCTTGAGGTACCGGTATCACGGATGGGCGACTGTGGGAGAGAAATGCAAGTGGGCTTAAGCGAACACAGATCTGGTGATTGTTTGTGAGGGGTGTTGATGGCGGATGGAAGGAAGGATGAAGAGACGTAAACGAGGAGGCCTGGAACTTGGCACAAACGTAGGTCTGGAGGAACAGCCCTGGTGGACTTAGTATGCGGAACATTGCCAGATCCAGGGACAGGGTTCTGAGCAATGATCGGCTGGGCGTCTGTAGTCTGAGGGCTCGACTTATCCGCTGGTCCTCTCCAATGCATGTCCGTAATCCCCACCGTGCATGCCAGACACATGAAACTCTCATACATACAAAATCGGAAAGAAGGCTATGCAATGGGTATGGACCTATCTGCCTATTCCTTGGAGGTCAGGCCTGACCTGTCAAGACCGCTCCACCCTTGACTTGCCAAACCCTCAAGCTTGAGCTGGCTGGAGATGACCGGGTCAGATTGCCATATGCGAGTGGCACAGTCATCCGTCGAGGCTACAATCATGTTCTTCCCCCAGTCTAGAGCAATCACCTCCGGGGCCTCCGGGGAGGTGTGAGGAATCTGTAAACGACTAGCTTCGACCTCTTCGCCGTTCTGCGGCTGCCTGTTGACGTCCCACATCATGACGCCTCCAGTCGAGGACCCACAGGCTAGTTGCCTCCCGTCGGGTGACAGCGCCATTCTAATGTAGAACGAGCGAGTCACCAGCTTGGAATGCACGAACTTGCGAGGCAGGATTGCCTCAGAGCTGTTGTTTGAGGCCGATGGCCGTAAGACGTGTATCTTGGAGTCACCGCATAACACGTAAAGGTCTCCGGTAGATGGCTGCTCACAGAGAGCGTTCACTGAACGAGGTCGACGGGAGGGGTTACCGCCCGCGACGGTAGGGTCTGGTAGGGAGCCGTAAAGTGTCGACTTGGTACGCAGAGAAGATGCCGGCTCAGGACATCGGATATCCCACAGCTTGACGACGCTGAAACCCCATTAGACACGACCAGAACAGCCCTGGACTCACCCATCATAAGACCCTCCCGAAGCAAGTATTCCGGGCTGGGCACGCAGCGCAACAAGGCTTGTGATAGTTCGAGCGACCGACCGCTAGTCGTCAGCGCCAAGTCATGCTAAGTTACTAACCGAATCAGCGCTGGATCTCCTGCCCACAGTCGCGTTATGCGGCTGACGTAGTGTTAACACTGGGTTGATTGGCGACTGGGTATCCGAACCCAACGCCATGGTTGATCTTGTACGAGAGGACCGGCGAAGGGATGAGCCTTCCATTTCGCGCGTCGCGGAGTATCCCCGGCAGCGGAGGTCATAAAGATTGATGTTGCCGTCCCGGCCACCTGAGACGATGATATTGGATGACGACTCATGTAGGAGGGCGGTCGATTTGATGGTCGAGGTATGCCCGTGAAGGCACGCCAACAGCCTGGGACCGCCATCAGAAACGTCGTGCAGGCGCAACGACTGATCAGCAGACGCTGAAAGCTTTGGGTTAATCTACATCCAACCTGCGTTACTCACAATGTGCCGGTCATCATCACACCACGACAGATCGAATATTCCATTCTGATGAGCTGACCACCATTTCGAATCGTGCTGGTCCGGGGCGTCGACATCGATGATCTTGATAGCACCCTCTTCTCCCCCAATAGCTAAAAGACGCTTGTCCTCGGAGAGAGAGGCATCGTTTGCAGTCAACAGCTTTGATTTGCTGTTGAAGGCGACGACCAACGCAGGATCATAATCCCTATCGTGACCTGTTGGGCTGTTCATCGAGGGGAGAAACCATGTTGATGGGGGTAGTCGAGGGTCGGGGCCAAGGCGGGTCACTAAGCTCTCCAGGACAGGATCTCACGTCAGGCAGGCCAATGTGCAAAACGTACCTCTAGTGGTATAACCTCGGAATCCCAAACCCAGTCGCTTTCGTGGACGCCTCCAAGCAGGTGCCAGCGCTTGGTCGAGAAAGACTGCAGCTTTCGGTGCTCGCCCGCAACTGCCTCCTCCCACTCTCAATGGTGTAGACGGCGCGAAGTACGTCGACAGTCGGTTGTTGGGTTGACGATCAGCATCTCGTGAGCCGTCATCGTCACAGATTGTCGTAGCGAGCTTGCTGCTGTCGCCTCCCGTCGGCTTGGTTCTGCGCTGTTTGGCTGGCTGTCGTTGCTCTACCGCGACCGGCGGCTGATTGAGGAATATTGGGAAGAGTTTGGGGGACGAGGAGCGCTCTGCATCAGAGATTCCGGGTGCTGAAGGGTTATCATGGGCCAAACCCAGGGGCTGTCTCGTCTCGGCCATGACGGTGGGACCAAGTGTCGAGCAACGCGGCGGATGAAGATGTTTGGGGTGGTGACGGCCCGAATAGGATGTTGATTTCTCTTTGCATCAATGACGCGCTGTGACGCGTAACAACGCGTCGGTTCCTGACATTTGCTCCCGTACATGCATTCGTCTAATGTAAAAGTACCAATCAACTCTAATTATCGTTCTTGCGTCCGTTTGCGTGAGCCTGATCCTCATTGTTCATAGTCAAGCCGATCTGATGCCATATGGCAGTTTCTTCACGCGTGAGCTCACGCAACGCCATGGTCGCGTAAGATGCTGTGCCCAACGACCAGACGATCTTCAAGGCGCGGAACTTGCCATCGGGATCGTCTGCCACAGCAGGGTTAAGGCCGAGAATTCTGTCCTCGTCGGCTTGCGCCAGCGGCAGCGTAGGATCTGTGTAGCGAATGTGCTCCCAAGATACGTCGGTGGGTTTGCGAATGAGACGTCGATACGACCCAGGAAGCGAGTACTCCCTTTGATCGCGGCGCAAACGCTGGGGATCCAACCCATCTGCAACAAGGGCGTCTTTGTAGAGTTGCCCAATGCGACCGCCCGGGTACTCAATATTCCAGCCTGGCAATGGAAGGATGACGTCTGCCAATGTATACTGGCCCAGGTCGGTAGAAGTCAGACGCTTGACATCACGCGACGAAGTCTCCTTGGTTTCGGTATCGTCGTCGCCCGTGTCGTGTTCGTACACAAGATCGCCCTCCAGGGGCGTATCGTTCGAGAGCTTCATCCGCTCAGCGGCCATGAGGTTCCAAATGTAACTCTGGTAGGCGTGCACGTACATCGTTCGAAGGTTCCTCGGGATCTGGCTGTTAGGGGTGGCCAGAGCGTTGCACTTACGTTTCCCAATGCTCCGACCTTGTCCTCCAAGCGGTTGCCCTTGCGCCAGTGTTCCCAGACGGACCGCTCAGCAACAGAGCGACGCGGCATGAGCTCCAGCGCCTTTTTGAAATCACCATCCTCCAGCCAAGCTAGACGACCCCTGGTACAATCTGGGTGTTCTCCCTCACGCAAGGAGAGGATAGTATCGATCGCCTCTCCCCACTTTCCTTGCAGTAGCAGAAGGCCCGTAACATGAGTCGGAACTGTTGAGGTGCCAAAGCGCTGCATGCCGTAGAAGTTGATGAAGCCTTTGTCACGGATAGATTTCATGGCAATGTCGATGTCTCCCACTTCCGCTTGCACGTTGCTACAGTCAGCGGAAAATGGCAAGGGGAACCCACCGCAAAGTAATTACAAACTGGTTGCCTTTGAGGGAACCGAGTTCAAGAGGTTGCGAGGAATACTCCAAATCGCCGATGCGGGTGCCACGCTCACCGCGCTCAGCGAGGGCCCCCTCATCGGTCCTCCTGCCGGACCGGACGCCATTGACTGCCCGCCATACTTGCTGCGTAGTCAAGGATCCGCGCTTCAGAGAAATCCGTTGGGTGGTGATGGCTCGTTTGTCCTTGGTACCGCAAACAGCGAGATCCCGAGAATGCACCTTCAACATTCGACTGATGTGGCCCAAGCAGTCCTGCGTTTCGCGATTCGTCTTGTGAAGGGTGAAATGGATATACTGTGGAAGACGAATCTTTCCAGCTAACGTCAACGCCACGACAATGGTTGGCACATACGCTTACGGTCGCGGCCGCCCGAGCGGCCCGAAGCCCATTTCAAGACAAGGCACTGTCCTTTGTCGCTGATGTCTCGGGCCGTACTCTCAAAGTTGCCCTTCAGCAGCTCGCGGACCGCCTGGTGCGCAGCTCCACGTGCCGATTTGTCTGCGATTGGCTCAAGTTAGTTGCCGTGTACAGAAAACCCTCACCTGAGTGACGACCTCCCTCGAGTCTTTCGCTTTGAAGGGGTTGCTGTTTGGACCGGTCCCACCACTTCGACCATTTCCACGGCCTCTGCCCTGAGACGGTTGAGCATCGGTCGCAAGATTCATGGCCTGCTCCTCTTCGTTCACTTGTTCAGTTCGCTGTTTCTGTCGAGAGGCCCAGCCAGAGTCCTGACGAGGCGGAGGGTTGCGGCCCTCGTCAAATAGTTTGCGGAGAGCAATGATGGTTTCGTCTGAGAAATGTTTTTGAAGTCCGACAGTCGTCGACGTGTTCCAGTCTGGGTGGTCTTCAAACTGCAGCTCATCGGGAAGGGAGGCCGACAGGTCATCTTTGCACGTTGTGTCGCCACCCTCCTCCTTCTCCGACGCTGCAGTATCCGCGGAAGCCGAGAGCGTGTTGCTCCCTTTGTGCGGAGATAAGACTGCGGCTACCGGAACTTCATCAGGCTGTTCGAGTTCCGGTGGAATGCCAATGTCATGGAGATGGAGAACTTGGCCGGACAGAGAGATCTCGTTCACGAGAAAGTCTGTAAAGCTGCAAGTCAGCCCAGTCACTGACGCGCGACTCACCGCTGCTTGATCACCCCGTTGACTCCAGTGAAATCAGAATCTCCTGCATAGCCAATAATCCCCACCTCACGCTCTCCGATGAACCCCTTCCTGTGTGACAGATCAGTCTTTCCTCCGGTTATTAGATCGAGAGAGGGAGGCATCACGGGAAGCGCCGGCTTCAAGCCCAAACGGGAGACGGCCGGGACAGCATCACTTGGAAAGCTGGTCAGGAACTGTGGAGTTTCCGTAGCGTCCCCCTCTTTGACGCGCTTCGGCGAGCGATCGTCCCACTCCTCTTCATTCGGCCGCTTGCAGGCCGCGACTTGAGGTTCGGGTGGTGCCGACATGTGGAGGCACTGTCAAGTCGTGCTGTGGAGTGTCGGATGTCAACCCAGTGGCCGTAGACTGAACGATGTCGCCTCCAACATTTGTTGGATTGTTTATAAGTCACGTGATAATTCTGCTTGACGCGCTAGATCAACGGTACCAAAGCCATGTGCCAGCAGTGAGAGGATAGCAGCTCGCGTGGGGTGGCGTAGATGGTGGCGCGCATGACGTGGGCGATCTTTCATTCGATCGGTGGATCGGTTAGGCCGGCGTAAACGGGTGCCGGCCGGTGCATCGGTCCCATGCCGGTCGTCGCATGCGGCTGCAGCCTTCCCGACATGCGGGCGGATGCACGGATGCGGCGTTGAGCACAGTGGTGCACAGGGCCCGCATTGTGGGCGTCTTGCCGCCTAAGCCCTGTTTGTATCCGAAGCGGCATGGATAAACGCCGGAGACTCTGGATCAGGAGGGCTCCCGCGACGCGGCGGAAGGAGGAGCACGACGAGCCACGCTTAGTATGAAATGCCGGCGGCGGTGGATGACACATGACCACCTGCGTATACGGGCACGGGGCCAATGCCGCTTGCGATCTCACGGCAGCTCGGTTACAGGATGAGATTCAAAGCTCATGTGACTTTTGCCTTCGCAAAATTGAGTTAACTATTATGTAGGAGTATCGTTGCAACCAGAGAGACCTGCATGGTGTGCCTCGATTTGGCGGCTGGAGCATGGCTGAACTTCTGATTGTGTCTGTCATGCTAGGAACAGGGAAAAAGCCGAAGTGCGAGCGACATCTCATTCGGCTTAGGACAAGCGAGCAATGCGGCCATTGCCGAGATACGCAGGGACCAAGCGACCCGGCGGCGCAGTCAGGCTCCTGTCGAAAAAAGTGTCTGGGCACGACTAGACGGGTCAAACTTGATTATCCACAGCGCATAGTGGGATCACGATAAGCCAGAACGGTCGCACTCGTACTTGGATGGACCGGTGCGAGGACAGTGAAGGGACGAGATGGGGCTCGTGGCCTGACATATACTGCTTGGCTCCAGTGGGAGGAACGACGGTGGCATGCGTCGTGGGGCACTGTGGGGCATTGACGGGGCGCCTGAAAGGGCCAGACGCCAGGTTTCAACTCGATGGAGCTGCAATCGGCCAGCTGCTCGTGGCCGCATGCCTACTCCCGGAATCTGGTAGCGTGTCGGTCGCATCGGATCAGGGCTGGCGAGGCGGGCCTTTGGCAGTAGGGGCGGGCCTTCATCGTGCTGCCTGCCAGATGCAGCGGCAGCCAGTCAACAGGAGCCACTGAAAGCTGCTGACAACACCGCAGCGGACAAAGGGGTGCAGCCTCTGCGGCCAGGGCGTGGCACCATGCGACGCACACGGCAGTAAGCAGAATGCAGCCATAGGCCGGGGCGGGGGGCAGTGGGTACCCCAGGGAAAACCGGGGCAAAGCTTGCGTCACACTGCGACAAGGTTGGACCGGATCCCGAGGGAGGCGACGAACGATAAACGGCAGGCGCGGCAGGTACAGGTAAGAGGCAGGTCACGTAGGAAGTGCCGCTGCGGCAGCTGCAGGTAAAGACAGGCAAGGCGCAGACTCGGGCGCAGGCGCAGTAAGCAGCTTGCTTCGGTCGAGCATCGCCGACACAGTACGTACGGGCTCGCGAGAGTATTCCTGCGGGTGTGCATCAAGCGGCGAGCACCGGGTCGCCGGGCGGTGCGGTACTCGATGGCTTGCATTGCGGCCCACGGTGGATGGCGAGTGCCGGCCAGGAGGACATGCAGGACGGACGAGTTCATGACAAGACTCTACAACTGCAATTTGCCCGACAGTCGGGTGCTTCTCCGAGTAAATCCGGCCGACTGGCACTTAAGCGGGGGCTAATCAGGGGTGCGTTGCCGGTTAACGCCCACGGGTGCCACGGTGCCACTGCCTGCTTATGCGGCAACAGCCAGCCCTCGGATGAAAGCGAGTCATTGTAGCCGGACCTACTTTGACTCCACCTGCTATTACGCCTAAAGAGATACGCGCGTCCCTGGACGACTCAGTGTGACTGGGAGATTTCGGTGGATCATGAGTCCACAAGTCTCCAGCATTTAAAAGCCCCCCTTCTTCTTGATGCAGAGCCCCCTTTCTCCTCAGCTTTGAATTCGTTCTCCCGTTGTCACACAAAGCAACTTTGAGAACCTCGCGTTTGCAATTCGTTTAGCTTGTAAAGTAGGAATCACCTCCACAACTCTCCCCACTCTCACCCACACGACCACCAACCCCCCCCCCCCCCCCCCCCAAATCACAACCATTATGTCGTCTGCCGAGGTCAAGGCTCTCCAGGAGCAGGTTCGCGCCTTTGACGAGTTCAAGAACGTGAGTGTCCTTTGCAGCAATGCATACCCGCACATCGTACTGACAATGCCTTAGCAAGCCCGTTTCAAGCGCACCGCCCGCCCTTACTCCGCCGCCGACGTCATCACCAAGCGCGGCTCGCTCCCCATCCAGTACCCTTCGGACGCCATGGCCAAGAAGCTCTGGAAGATCCTTGAGGCTAAGGAGCGCGGCGAGGGTGGCGGCTGCACTTTCACCTACGGAGCGTGAGTTACCAAACCGCCACAAATGCCTCATCGCTAACTCTCGCAGTCTCGACCCCGTCCAGATTACCCAGATGGCCAAGTACCTCGAGACCGTCTACGTCTCTGGATGGCAGTGCTCGTCTACCGCTTCCAGCTCGCTTGAGCCCGGACCCGATCTTGCCGACTACCCTTCCAACACCGTCCCCAACAAGGTCGCCCAGCTCTTCACTGCTCAGCTCTTCCACGACCGCAAGCAGAACTACACCCGCGCCACCGCCATCGCCAAGGGCGAGGACCCCGGACCCAAGATCGACTACCTCCGCCCCATTGTTGCCGACGGTGACACTGGCCACGGTGGTCTTACCGCTGTCATGAAGCTCACCAAGATGATGGTTGAGGCCGGTGCCGCCGGTATCCACATCGAGGACCAGGCCCCCGGTACCAAGAAGTGTGGTCACATGGCCGGCAAGGTTCTTGTCCCCATCTCTGAGCACATCAACCGTCTTGTTGCCATCCGTTACCAGTGCGACATCATGGGCACCACCAACCTTGTCGTCGCTCGTACCGACTCTGAGGCCGCCACGCTCATCACCACCAACATTGACCCCCGCGACCACGCCTTCATCCTCGGCTCCACCAACCCCGACCTCCGTCCCCTTGTCGACCTCATGATGGAGGCCGAGGCCGCCGGCAAGAACGGCGCCGAGCTCCAGAAGATTGAGGACGACTGGGTCAAGGCCGCCAACCTCCAGCTCTACCCCGCTGTCCTCGCCGCCGCCATCACCAAGCAGGGTGGCAACGGTGACAAGTTTGCCAAGGAGGCTGCCGCCAACCCCCTCTCCAACGCCGACACTCTTGCCCTCGCCAAGAAGCACGGCCTCAAGTCCGCCCCCTTCTGGGACTGGTCCGCCCCCCGCACCCGCGAGGTGAGTCATTTTGCCCTGATTCCAGTTGTGGAGCCGACGCCATGTGGCTTTCCCTGATTCCACGTGGATTCCCTGAAGTCACCCCTCCCCGCATTCCTACTCCACATGTGGCACCAATGTGGCAACATCTTCGTTCATCTTGTGCTGACAAACAGGGCTACTTCCGCTACCAGGGCGGTACCCAGTGCGCCATCAACCGTGCCATCGCTTTTGCCCCCCACGCCGACCTCATCTGGATGGAGACCAAGTCCCCTATCTACGCCCAGGCCAAGGAGTTCGCCGACGGCGTCCACGCCAAGGTCCCCGGACAGTGGCTCGCCTACAACCTCTCCCCCTCTTTCAACTGGTCCGCCGCCGGTCTCGGTCCCAAGGAGATGAAGGAGTTTGTCTGGGAACTTGGCAAGCTTGGCTTCCTCTTCCAGTTCATTACTCTGGCCGGTCTCCACTCGAACGCGTACATTTCCGACAAGTTTGCCAAGAACTTCAAGGCGAAGGGCATGCAGGCTTACGTGGAACTTATTCAAGGTCCTGAGGCCGAGGAGGGGTGCGACGTGCTCACCCATCAGAAATGGAGTGGTGCCGAGTACATTGGTCAGTCAAAAACCGTTCTTCGCTGACAAACAGACGCAATGCTCTCGACGGTTACGGGTGGAATTTCTTCGACTGCTGGTGAGTTTGTGCCTCCACTGCCACTTTCGGGGTTCTCCGGTGGGGCCCCATCCCAGCCTCCACCACGACCCCCACCACCCCCATCCCCTCCTGTCACCCCATTCTCTCCCTTCCTTTTGTTCCCTCCCTCGTTCTCCCTCCTTTACCAAGTTACATGCAAGTATCGCTAACGGAATAGCCATGGGCAAGGGCGTGACCGAGGATCAATTCAAGAAGTCGAAGCTTTAAAGAAAGCAAGTAGCAAAACGGTTGTGAACGACCTAGAAGTGTATTATGGATTTGTGTTTAGCTGCACGTTTTCTTGTGGCGCGGAAATCTTCAATATTCGACTGACGGTGTCTGACAGTTCCAAGATGCGATCACTGACCGCCTGGGTAGTGTGTGATGTCTCCCCTTGACGCATGTGATGTGGCGGAGCGAAAGACGCAACGCATCTTTGAATACAGGCCGACAACATCTGTTGACAGTTGTCGACCGGTGTGCGTCTTTCAGCTGACTGGCACTTGAACACAAGCCAGCTGTATCGGAGGAGAATGGCTTGTCTGCAGCCCTGGTGCCCCGTAGCCCCGCGGGGTTGGGATCCAATGCAAGCGCGGTGGTCACAGAACGGGGACGCCATCGAGCTACAGGTCACATCGACCAGAGGTCATCAGCCACACCTTCCTGACTTTAGTTTACCGCACCGTGTGCGAGTACTCGACACACATGCATACATCCAACCCCCCGGCGCTGGGCACACTGCATGCATCCGCTCATAAGAGGGCATCTGGCCTGCAGCCATGCTCAACCAACTCCCCTCACCGTGCTACACCAGGCTATCACCGCGGACTTGCAACTTACGTCGGCAGAAGCTCGCATCAGCTGCCGTGTTGTGAATGATAGGAAGCAGAGAGTCACATCCGTCTATTTCCGTATGGACAAGCAAGATCGTGCGTGGGATAGCCTTTGCAGTACGCTTGAGCATCGTAGCATCACCCGAGGTGAGCAAGTCCTTATTACAGTATGCCGGCACCATTCTTTGCCACAGTCAACCCCAGACGGCAGAGATACTCGTCAGACTGCGATTCGAGCACCCCGTACGCAAGGACACCAAATCGCTTCAACAAGGTGGAATGATGAAGCAGGCTTGAATTACCCATGATCACATTCTGCCTAGCTGACCAGACCGACGACGACGTACTGAAACAATGCTCTGGTGACGAAGTGTCCGGGCGTTCGAGGATCAGGGGTGACTCACATGTACAGCAACGGGCGCAGACAGCACGAGAATGCCACATGATGCAAGCGTCTGTCGACCAAGGTGTTTCGCCGCTAGGGCACGTGGATCATCAGGTCTACTCGCAGCAACAGCTGCACACGTCGTCGCCGCTTTCCTCGATTCTCCTCGTCACCGTTCACTATCGCTCCCTTTATCTGTTCCGGGCCCACCTCCCTCTGAGAGACTCCCTGCTCTCTCACAATGAGAGCCAACTCGCCCAACCGGCGTTACGCCGATGACGAGTTTGTGCGTTACGCCTACGAGTGTACCGACCTTCCCTTGAACGAGCTCGAAGCAGTGGGATCCGTATTGCGCACACTTGCCACCTCGAGAAAATAACCTTCGTTCGACAGGTCACCTCGAAGGATGTCGTTCTCGTCCCTACCATCACCAGTGGGGAGAGCGTTCTCGACAAGAACGGAATGATGCACACCGCGATCGCACACATGACGCGTGACATTAACCAGTTCAGGCTCGGACCTACGTCGGATGCTCTGAGCAGCAAAAAAACCGCCTGGACAGGGGTCTGAACGGCACGATGCTGATGGCTTTGGCCCAGGTGAGGCATGTGCTCTGTGTAGGCTGACACGTCGAGACCGCGTACGACATCCGTACCAAATTGAGCAGGCGGACAATGAGGGGCGCAATCCCATCATGGTGTTTCCCACCGGCAACACCGCAATCACGCATCCTACGCGCCTGGGACTCCCGACGACCAGCAAGGTAATCGCGCCTATGTCTATGGTAAATACATCCAAAATGAACACTGTACTGACCGACGAGAGGCTCGCAGTGATGGAGGCAGCGGGCGATTACTACAACAAGCTCTCCACAGTTCCGGGGAAGAACCTCAAGGACAAGGCCGCCACTTGGGTGGAGTTTACCGCTCAGATGTCGGTAAGGCTAGCGGTGTCGAAGGGGCTGACGAACAATAGCAAATGGCATTCAAGTATGAAGGTCGAGCTTGGCAAGTCATCTTTGAGATGCTCGACGTCCTGAAGCCTCACAAGAGGAAGTATGAGTATTCTCCCAACCCCGACACCTTTTCGCTGTACGCGAAGTACGCAGCCACAGCGTCACCCGACGGCATGAAGCACACAGAGGGCGGCCCGGATGATCTCCCGCCCTCTCCTTCCACGGCTCCCGACTCTGTCGGAAACGCCACTACTGCCATCGGTCTTCCCTATCGCGACACTCTCGCTGTGAGAGGAGAAAGGTTGAACTTGTGGCCCAACAATGGCACCGCCAGCGTGGCATAACATCCTACTATGTGTGTCGTCACGACCGCCCACGGCCGTCCACCTGTTTATTGAAGCCATATGACGCATGCATTCTGTTGATACACGTGAGCTGTGATGCAGCCTTGAGCCCGGTAGGCGGGTATCGTAGCAATGAATTTGGGGTTAGTCTTCATGAACTCATCTCCCTCCCGCCACCGATGCTTCTTCCGGCAGGACTGTTCCCGTGCAATAGCCACACTGGACGTCCAACGGCAGTCTTTGAACTTCGAAGGCCTGGCCACATGGGGTCATCAGATAGCTCTCCACGCGGGCGCCACCTGAGCACCCAACGCAGCGCATGTCACAGAACAAGGCGACGTCGGGCTGAGAGCGTTCTTCCTTCAGACGCCACGACCTCTTCCCAGACCTGTCCGTATCCTCTCCCGTGCACCTCGCATCATGATATGGTGCTTCGCGTCACTTTATATGGGGCTCAGCGACCCCGGGCCAATCCACCCAGATCGACTTGGCCACAATCGCGGCATTGCTTCTCCCAAAAGGCGTTTAACGCTCAGTAGTCACTTACGCGTCAAAGTTTGGCTCATTCAGGTCGCCCCTCCGAAACGAATATCTACGATTGGACCCGCCGGCAACCTCCTGCGCAAATGCCGGTGCATCATCGTGGGATGGGTGAGTCTTGAAAGCTCCGCTGCGGCTTGGGTCCGTCGACACATGGCCATCGGCATCTGTATCATATGCTCCCGCTATTTGCCGAACGACGGACTGACTTGAGCGCGTTCTGACCTCCACTACCATCCACCGCTTAGACCGCGACAGGACAACTCCCAACCGCAACCATCAGCCACGATGACCCCACTGCCCGCCGCAATATCGAAATCATGGGGAGGTCCGGAAACCGTGTTCGATCGACTGGCTGGCACATGGCAGCTGCGCCGAACGATCGAAGGCCAGGCGGAGATGCGAGGCACCGCGACCTTCACTGTGCTCGAGACGGGAATGATGAAGTACCGGGAGGACGGCCGACTTCGCCTGGCCGATGGCAACGAATTCAGTGCGCACAAGGAATACCTGTTTGAGCGTACAGCTTCTGGCTTCAAGGTCTACTTTGCGGAAACACCCCTGCGACTGTTCCACAGTATCACGCTTGGAAGAGACGGCGGATCGCTACACGGCTCGGCAAGTCACTGGTGCCAGCCGGACACGTACGACAGCCAATACGTGTTCCGAGAAGATGGGACGTTTACAATCCAGCACACGGTGCGCGGGCCACACAAAGACTACGTTTCCGTCACAGCGCTCAGCCCTTCATAAGTACATATGCATCAATACAAGACCTCACGCGGCAGCCGGGACAGACTGGACGTATTCCTTGCGGGCCTCGCGCTCGTCGGTTCCCGGCTCGGAGCGCGAGTAGGGCGTCCACTTGGGCTCGTCCTGGAACAGACGCATGGCAGTAATGGTGTTGTTGTCGTCAACGGTAAAGCGGTGGTAGATGCTAGATGTCAGTGATGGGTCATCGCGATTGACATACCCAGGGGGAAGGACGATAAGGTCGCCTGGGACGAGACCGATGCGAATCCATCGCTTGTCAAGGGCGTTCACTCCGCCTGCGGTTAGCTTTGTTGCGCAGAGCTAACTCACCGCGGACGTCAAAGTAACCAGAGCCGCCGAGAATGTAGCGAATCTCCTCGTCCTCATGCAGGTGCCTTCAGGTCAGCCATGGTCCACGACAGCAACGTACTCGTCAAAGAAAGAGCGAATCTTGTCCTCATAGGAAGGACCGAGACCTTCCGGAGTCACAGTGATCTGGTCGCGCTTCCTATCAGCACAAGTAATCAACGGCTCTCACGTTCTTGTAGCCGCGCTCCTTTGCAAACGTGTCAATCTCGCTCTTCCACTTGTCGTCCTCGTCAATGGGAATGCGCCTGTAAAGGACGCCGAGGGACGCCAGCGTGTCGGCCGTCACAGCCTCCCCGGAATCGTGGGCAAGGCGCTGGTCGCCACTGAGCCAAAGTCAGTCTATTCAACTCTCAAGAACTCACGGAACATCGTCGTAGAAGTAGGCCTTCATGGTGACAGGATGAACAACGCTGAAGCCGCCGTGCATAAACGGCTCACGATGGTTGGCCGTGATGGTGCAACTGAAATGGAAAGCACGTTCTCAGGGTTGATCGGTGATTTGATTCCGGGTGGCGACGGATGACACCAACGCTGCGTCGACTCCACGGCGCAAACAACGAGCGTCAGGAACCAAACAACACCCACATTCTCCAAGCACAATGAGCACGCTCTCATCATCGACGAGCTCCTCCGGATCGGATCAGTCGGCAGCGTACACGCTTCTAGAAAAGCTCGGGACTGGAAGCTTCGGTACAGTATGGAAGGCGTGCGTGGATGCTCTCGCTAGCCGTTCTGACATTACAGAGTTCACAACGAGACGAAGCAGGTCGTCGCCATCAAGATGATCGGTGAGCAACGTTTTTCCGTCTGTCGCTAACGTCAGATCTCGAGTCAAGTGAGGACGACATCACTGAGATTCAGGCTGAGATTGCGCATCTGTCAACCTGCTCGTCTGACCGCGTGACCCGCTACTATGGCAGCTTCGTGAAAGGGTATCGTCTGTGGATCGTGATGGAGTATCTTGCCGGAGGCAGCTGCCTGGATCTGGTAGGTTGCTCGCAGAAACAATCGCTGACATGAAAGTTGAAGCCGGGGGTGTTTACCGAGAGCGAGATTGCCATTGTGTGCCGTGAATTGCTGATTGGATTGTCATACCTGCACTCGGAGGGTAAAATCCATCGCGACATCAAAGCAGCCAACGTCCTCCTGGCTGATGATGGGTCGGTCAAGCTAGGTAAGGTGTTCAGTTGCGCGGCGTGGTCTGACCCTCGCAGCCGATTTTGGAGTGGCTGCACAGCTGTCGTCTCACAAGTCACAGCGGCATACGTTCGTGGGCACACCATTCTGGATGGCTCCCGAGGTCATCAGACAAACTGGCTATGACTCGAGGGCAGACATCTGGTCCCTCGGCATTACAGCGATTGAAATGGCGAAAGGCGAACCTCCGCTGGCCGAGAACCACCCCATGAAGGTACTGTTCCTCATCCCGAAAGCAGAGGCTCCGCGGCTGCAGTCTCCGCCTTGGAGCACGGACTTTTCGAGCTTCATTGCCTGCTGTTTGCAGAAGGACGCCCAAAAGGTGAGACTGCCCCCTCAGTCGTTACTGACACGTAGCGTGCTACTGCCAAAGCTCTGCTTCAACACCCGTTCATCACATCCGCGCGGCCAACAGCTGAACTCGGGCAAGTCATTCGGCGCTACGCAGCATACCGCCAGGCGAACCTAAAGGCATCCGCCCCTGCTCCGGATTATTTTGGCACTGTTACGGGGACAGTGGGTGGCATGGAGTGGGACTTTGACGAGACTATCCGTGGGACCGTGAAAGGCATGCCGATTCACCTGGACCTGGGGGCTCTGGATGACAGTATTGGCCAGGCCGCCGGTCCGCAGCGCATTCCCTCGTTCAGCGGTGGGTCGTCGGCAGGCACTGTCAAGAGGCTAGCGCCGAACCGTTCGCTGGGAGATGTGGGAGCCACCAGTACAGTCCGGCTCCTCAAAAAGGAAGATACCGGCGCCCAGTCGCCCTACACGGCAGGCAACACTCCCGCCTGGGACCTGGGAGAGCTGGAGCCCCAGGACGCGCATTGCGTCGATGCTATCCGCGACGGGTTCAGCGAGTTGGCCGAACGGAACCCAGAGCTTATTGCTCGTATCCTCAGTCAGCTCATGGGCGAGGTGGGCAAGCGTGACGTCCACGATGCGGTAACGGATGATGACGATGACCTGATCAGTGAGCGAGGTCCCATCGCTGACCTTCTCTATCAACGATGTGAGTGGCTACAAGAGGCAATGGGGCTGACAACCTAGGGTTTGACGGGCTCAAGGTGAAGGCGGCTGCGTAGTGAAATCCTGTTGTATGCATGTGGCCTTAATGTCCGCTACTAGCGCTACTGAACAGTGATTCCAGACCGTGCCTGCGCGTTCGGCACCGCTGGGTGCTGCCCATTGCCGGCCGTCTGATGAAGCGTCCGCCGCTGTCCGACCAGCCTTCTCTCAGTCTGATGTGCATAAGAGCACGACCGATTCGAGACCATGCCCGCCCATCGAACAGCATGCTTGGGCGCATTTCCATCGCCCGTCTGTCGCGAGGTTTTCCGCGGCCAGCTATTGTGGGCTATCCGAAATTTCAACCCGCAGCCCAACAATCCACATTACGGCAATTGGGCAACTCTGTCTCGCGGGCGAGGTCCTTGGATGAACGCCAAAAACGAAACCGCCTAGTGAACCATCAGAGAGGGATTCGACGGCCACGGCCGTCAGGCGACGATTACGACATCTCGGACATGTTCTTCCTGATGTTTCTACCGGTGTCGGCAATATAATCGTTTCACTTACCGACACGATTTACTGGGGAATGCAGCATCGAGATGCAATGAGATAGAGAAGAGGGCGATCACAGGAGCAGGGCGACGATGGCGGTGATCATAACCACTAGAAGGGGCAGATATTGGATGCATTACTCTTCGCAATGGGAAGGTGAGCATACAGCACCGATTGGTGGAATGGTCAGCATCGCGATGTGCGGGCAGCGATCATTGTCGGAGGGGTTTAGTGCATGCAGCGGGGAGGGGGTATCGTCGACATCAACGCTGCATAGATTGTGGACTGTTGAAGGGGTGTTTCAGGCACGGGTCGAAAGTATCGGTCGAAAAATATTGTCGGAGTTAAGAATGTTAATGACGTGTGTTTCTGTCCGCGCGGCTCAGTGTTCAGTGATAGCGCCAATCCGGCCCTGCTTCAGCTATGTGCCAACTTCTCGGTCATCCGTAACCCAACCTCAACCTATTCAAAGTGAGTGACGCCGGCGGTGTGGGGACCTGCGGAAATGTCGTGCTGACCGTGCAGATGGAGAACGACCGTGGTACGTACATTTTCGGCGCGACACACGACGGGAGACGAATCATGCGGATGGAATGGCGGATTATGGCTTTTGGAGATTTTGCTGGGCCGGGAAGGGAATGCGGTGCGGCCGAAGGACACAACACAGCTGGAGGGAGCGAATTTCGAACGAGGGCGGCGCATTCGAAGTGGAAGCAGGGTCAGAACTCTATGCGCAGTTGCCAGTTCCGACCCTTCCGGCTACGAATGAACCAACCTCGAGAGAACGGCAGACTCACAAGCGTTGGAGACGCACGCTGAACCGTTGCATTCGACAAGCGACTCCGGATTGATTGAGCTTCCCGCACTAGCTCCCCGCACGTTCGTCATCTGTTCTGTCCATGCGTGGCCAGGATTTGCTGTTTTCGACTCTTCAGCTGTGTGATTGTGAACGCGCCGCAGGAGCATGGCCCGACATTCCATTCCATCTACCCGTGTCCTCTCCCGTCGGGTCGCTCTATAGTTGATTTCGCTGGGCGTAGCTAATTGCAGGTGTCCTCGTTGACCTTTACATCCCCCGCCACTGTGCTGCCACTGGTCGCCTGATCACCTCCAAGGACCACGCCTCGGTCCAGATCATGGTCGCCGACGTTGACGCCGACGGCAAGGCCATCAAGGGCAAGAACCACACCTACGCTCTTTGCGGTGAGGTCCGCGCCATGGGCGAGGCCGACGACGTAAGTTTAGTGGTCCCGGGTATGAGAGTCTTTTGCTGATTTTGCAGTCGCTCAACCGCCTTGCTACCCAGGACGGCCTCCTCCAGCACGTCTGGTCGTACTCGAGGTAATTACCTCGTGTTCTGTATGCATAGGACCCCTTTTTTCTGAGCATGTATGGGCAGGATGAGGTATAATGATATTGCTTGCATGGCGGTTAGGTTTGCTCACCGACCCCATTCGGACAGGTCCCACTCATCTGCTGAATCGACATCGCTTCCCCAAACGTCATCGTCGACTTCGTCGACATCAACTGGAAGAACCTCGTGTCCAGCTGTGCGGGCTATTCTACGCGCAAATCTTTCAAAGGCGTAGAACTCTGGACGTATCTCTGAAGTGTACCAGCTGGGGTCGTCAGCGTTAGATGGTTGCCTGAACACACTAGTTCACGGCCACTGCAAGGCCACCTTTACCCTCCTGTTGCTCCACTCGATGCCACCAGTTGGCAGGGAGGTACAGGGAATCTCCCTCGTTCAAAGTGACAAGCATATGTTCCGCTTGCGAAGGGACACTCGCGCCCTCCACCCACGGCACATCAGGTGCCGAGGGATCATCGAAGCGAGGCTCTAGGCCCTTCTCCCCTCGAACGAGCGTCGAGGGTCGATGGAACCGTTCTGACGTTAGTCGTGCGGATGAATTGCGACCCACGTCGGATTCTCAGCCCATCGATAGGCGACACGAGCGTGAATGTCTTGCTGCCACTGAGGACATGGTAGATGTTCTCGTAGGGATCGTGGTGCAAGGATGTGGTGCTCCGAGAAGTACCAATCCAGAGATTAACGGCTTCTGCCGGACCTCCTGTGGCCTCCTTCATCCAGGTTATGTCTCGCTCGATAAATCGCTGAAAGACGGCCAGCTCGGGCGGTCCGTTGGCCCCAGGCGTCGAACGATAAATGTTACCATCCTGGGACTGCAAGTAGAGGATGTCTTGCTCTTGGTCTGACAACCGGCTCAGGAACGTTTCCATGGGCATACGCTCCTCCAAAGGCTTGACGAACGTCGTTGACCCGTCCGCAAGGGTTCGCACCGAGTCTGCAAGCCTGCTGTCAGAGCCAGCCGTCTAGGAGGTTTACCCGTCGTCGGTCACTGCGATGGACACTGCCTTCCTACCCATGATTTCTGAGTATGTGGATTTGCTGCCCCATGACGTATCTGTGCCCGCGGTAACTGGACTGAAGCCTTCAATCAGCAGAGCGGTACCCCCCACGAACACACCTTTGATCACAACAGGCTGCGAACGATTTATCATCCGCAAGGCCTCGAAAGCGCTGGGAGGCTGATCGAACGTCGAGACATCGGCCGTCTGCAGGTCTGACCATAAGTGACAGCAGATGGTCGGATACTCACCATGGTAGTCGCCGATCAAGTTGTCCAAATGGGTCTCCAACACGCTCTCCTCGATCATGGTATGTGTCCTGCAAAGCACTTTGCCAGTGCACAAGCTCACGTTTGCAGAGGGATTGTTCCGAGATTAATGCGTCCGCGATCTTGATTCCAGGTCAGGGTTATCAGTGGCCAAGATTTCCCTGACCGTCCCACGTGCGAATGACGAACACAGCGGCCAAGTCGTCTGGTACCCGACTTTCCGCAATCACCATTTTCCTCTCAAACTCGACACTCTCTAATATACCCTCGATCTAGAGCCACTTTCTCATCATGGCCGCCCTGGCAGTGCTGCTGGCATTGCCCGGTGTTTGGGCCGATGTTGAAGATGGTCGCCCGCCTCCCCCAACCATGGCTGGAAACCCGTTAGTGGCTCTGGCCGGTGCTGTTGTCGGCGTCATATTACACGTCCTCGGCCTCATCCAGCGCGTCATGACCTTTATCACTATCACTCTCCCAACGTAAGAGCCAACGCATGCACCAAGCTCTGACGATCAGCTTCATCATCGGCATGCTCCATTATTCGTTCACTATCAGCCTTGGCTTCCCTCACCTCGTCGGTCTGTTCGTCCTTGTTATGGGTTTGATCTTTTTCCTCGTCCGCTACAAGGTAGGCCCCCAACACGTACTGCATGCTGACCTTTTAGTACCTCACCAAATACACTCAACTGAAAGAGACAGCGTATGTGATAGCATGACAGTAAGGTCACTAACGTAACAGCTTGCCGAGCCCTTCTCCTCCTACGCTCACCAACTCGTTGCCCTTGGTAGACACGGACATCACTGAGCGCAAGCGATCTTCAAATCCCCTTCATTCATATCTCGATGACTTTCTTTCAGCCATTCGTATCTTTGGCTATCTGGAGAAGCCCATCTTCCACGAGCTAAGCCGCCATTTGCAGACACGGCGTCTGGCAGCAGGGGATACGATAGAAGTCGGGGGTGGAGACTTTTGGTGCGTGGTTGAGGGTAACGTGCAAGTGGTGAGTGGGCAGTCGAACATGCTGTATGCACTAACCCCAGTTTGCCCCATCAGCAGACTCTGAACCCTCAGCTGCAGACCCACTAAGTTCTGACGGGAGCTTCAACGGGTACAATCTCGTCAATGAAGTTTCGACAGGTGGTACTCTTTCCTCTCTTTTCTCCATCCTCTCCCTCTTTACAGAGGACATCAAGTTGTCGTGGGACTCGGAAGTACCGTCCCCTGAGCGTGCTGCCTCTGAAGAGGTGCCTCGTCCGCGCGCCAACTCTGACGTCTCCCAACTCGATGGCAGGGCAATGGGATTGAGCCCATTGGAAGGTACGGAGGTTGTCTTTGAAGAGGACGGCTCTCCAATGACTCTGGCTCCTACGGAAGAGTCACCAGACAAAACGAGGCAGCAAGGATCATCTTCTGTTTCCGACGGAGCTCAGAGCCCGACATCACTTTCCAACTCTCGACCTGGGAGTTCCGTGACTTCGCCACAGGCGGCTTCTCCTCTTCCGATGTCGCCATCTATCGAGGCAACACCCGTTGTCGTTATGAAACCGTTTCCTCCTGAAATCAGGATCGGTGCTTCCGGTAGAGGTACTCCAGAGGACCGTCCATCGACCAAGCCAAAGGTCCGAAACCCTATGAAGGGCGTCATCGCTCGAGCCACTGTGGACACAACTCTTGCCGTCATTCCGGCAGAGGCGTTCCGCAAAGTGACTCGGAAGTATCCAAAGGCGACGGGTACGATCGTGCAAGTGGTCCTGGAGCGCTTCTCCCGGGTGACATTCATGACCGCTCACAAGTTCTTCGGCCTTACGCGAGAGATTCTGCGCTCTGAGGCGTCTCTGAACTCTATGGTTTCTTATCCTCTTCCGCGCAGCTTCTACACGGGAGGCGGTATGCAAATCCTCCGTGAAAAGTTTGAACCATCCCTCAGACGAAACCGTGACCGCAAGCAGGATGATTTGAAAGACTACTTTTCCTATGTACCGACGAGCCCGAATACCCGGAACGTGTCTCTTCCATCTTCGCGACTGGACACACCCCTTCGTCGACCGCCTCTCAGTGGTTCCGACGGCCAATCTAAACGTACTTCCGACTCTGAGGAGACCGCCATTGGTGCCAACGAGTACCACGACACTCACTCCCACAGCCCTCAAAATGCCTTCACTCCTCGACGCCAGCAGTCAACGCATCGCAAGGAGGTGGCCGCTGGCGATTTGGCCGTGCTGCACGACGACGACGATGAAGACACCTTCTATCGCCCCATCAAGACACCTGGTTTGCCGCGGATCGATACTTGGCGTGGGCGAGTTCCCTCCATCTCCTCGAACGACTTTTATTCTGACGCCGAGGCTGAAGAGGTCGAAGAGGAGTTGCAGGCGGAACTGCGAGGGCTGCTGGTTGAGTGTATGGCCAAGTCTATCGGCCTACTGCAGCCCACCGATAGCCATCCTAACTCTGCTCGTCGATCCGTGTCTGCTTCTTCGACCCCGGGCTCGCCAATGTTTCTTCCTTCTGGGCGCTCTGCCAGCATGCGTGGTCCATTCGGAAACGTTCTTGACATGATCAACGCATCTCCCGGTGGCAACGACAATATCAGCGGTCTTCTCCGGGAAAGCCTCATGAACGCTCGTCTTGATGATGACCAGAGCAGCATTTCTGCGAGCGTGCAGGAGAGTTCGCTTCAAGGGGGTCCCCCCGACGTCAACTCGGCCATCATGCGCGACCTCGGAAATCGACTCGAGGTCTTACGCTTCAAGAAGAGCTCGACGCTGGTGAAGCAAGGAGAGCGTGCTCCCGGTCTTTACTACGTGATTGATGGTTTCCTCGACGTAAGTGGGAGTGCCTTGACACAAATTGACTCCAGGTTTCCATCTCAACTACGCCAGCCTTGGAGGACAACGGCTCGTCTACCAACCTGAGTTTGCAGCCTCAACCAGAATCCTCTTCTCGAAGTAGGCCGTTCAGCGCGGGAATGGGTCAGGCTGATCCGGGATCACCCGTTGCCTCCTTCCGTGGCGCATCCGGCGGTGACGAGGAGCACCTTTATACTGTGAACCCCGGAGGTCTCGCAGGCTATCTCTCGTCGCTCTGTGGAACCGAGTCGTACGTGAAGATCACCGCCAAGACCGATTGCTACGTTGGATTCCTTCCGCGCCAGGCTCTGGAGCGCATCATTGAGCGTCGCCCACTGGTCCTTCTCACCCTCTCGAAGCGCCTCCTCTCGCTGCTGTCGCCCTTGGTACTCCTTATCGACGCCGGCCTGGACTGGATTCAGCTAGGAGCCGGCCAAATCCTTTTTGAGAAGGGTTCGAAAGCCACAGACTTCTACATTGTCATCAATGGGCGTTTGCGGTCCGTCGTTCAGAAACCCGACAGTGAAAGTGTCGAGGTACTCCGCGAATACAGCCAAGATGACTCGATCGGAGAACTGGACGTCATTACCGGTGCCGACCATCCTGTTACGGTGCAGGCTATCCGTGAGACGGAACTGGTTCGAATCCCTTCCGCCCTATTCGATGCCATCAGCACCCGTCATCCTGCGACGACAGTGCAATTCATGAGGCTGATTGCCTCTCGTGTACGGAAGGGTCTTTCAGAGCAGGTCCTCAAGCATACTCACCATCACCATGGCGGGGAGCTTCGCGCCGACAGAAATCTCAGTGAGTCTGACCCGATTGGGGCGAGCTGACAACGACAGAGACTGTGTGTATATTGGGCGTCAACAAAAATGTCCCCGTCGCGCAATTTGCTGCCAAGTTGAAGGCTTCGCTCGACGATATGGGTGAAGCCTCCTCGTATCTCGATCAAGCGACAGTGATGCGTCATCTCGGCAGGCACGCGTTTTCGCGCATGGGAGCCTTGAAGATTGCTGGATGGCTCTCCGACCAGGAAGAACAGCATCGCATCGTGTTGTACGTCGCCGACACACAGCCCTCAAGCCAGTGGACCCAAACATGCATACGACAGGCTGATCTCATTCTTGTGCTTGGTATGGGCGACGACCCTTCGATCGGCGAGTACGAAAAGGTCCTCCTGGCCATGAAGTCTTACGCGCGCAAGGAGCTGGTTCTTCTTCATGACGATCGCTTTGTTCCCCGAGGCTCAACCCGCCTGTGGCTCAAAAACCGCCCTTACATCCAAGGCCACTTCCACGTTGAATTACCGGGGCACATCACGTCCACGAAGAGCACCAAGGTTCACGATCCTGCGGGAACAGCTGCTTTCAAGCATCTTCGAGAGCGCGTTGAAACTCGTATCAAGCAGTACCGTGGACTGCGGCCACTAGGTCGCCCGAGGAGACCGCCACACATGAACGACTTTGCTCGTATTGCCCGCCGTCTCGTAGGAAAGCAAGTGGGACTTGTATTGGGCGGCGGCGGAGCTCGTGGCATCTCGCATCTGGGCATGCTTCAAGCTCTGGAAGAAAACGGGATTCCGGTCGACGCCATTGCTGGTTGCTCCATCGGCTCGTTTGTCGGAGGGCTCTACGCAGGTGCCACCGACCTTATCGAAACAACAGGCCGAGTCAAGCAGTTTTCTGGACGTATGGGCTCCATGCTGCGTATTCTCAGCGACGTGACCTACCCCCACGCTGCCTACACCACTGGCCACGAGTTCAGTGAGTGTCCCACAGACCTTCATGCTAACGTTCAGATCGTGGTATTTACAAGGCCTTTTACAACACACATATTGAAGACTGCTGGATCCCATTCTACTGCAACTCCACCAACATCACTCATTCAAGAATGGAGATTCACAGGTCTGGTTACGCTTGGCGCTATGTCCGAGCCTCAATGACACTGGCGGGTTTGCTTCCTCCCCTTTCGGACAATGGAGATTGTATGTTCACTCCTAGGACTACCGCTGACTGTAGTGCTTGTCGACGGAGGATACATGGACAACACACCCATTTCGCCTCTGCGTGCGAGTGGCATTCAAGACGTCATCGTTGTCGACGTCGGTTCTATCGACGACACGTCGGCCCGAAATTACGGTGACTCAGTTTCCGGATGGTGGCTATTCATCAACAAATTCAACCCCTTCTACAAGACTGTAGTCCCAAGCATGACGGAGATTTCGTCGCGGTTGACGTACGTTTCGAGCGTCAGGACTCTGGAAGACGTCAAGAGCGACCCGAAGATTCTGTACATGGCGATGCCGGTTCAGGACGTAGAGACGATAGGAGGTTTCAAGAAGTTTACCGAAGTGAGGGAACTTGGTCTTGATGCCGCTCGCAAGCAGCTGAAGGCGTGGGCCGAGGAAGGCCGCCTGCCCCACCCGGTCGCCGACAAGTCACACGGCGCGATAGGTCAACAGAAGAACACTCGTATGCGCCGCAGCTCTATCTAACGAGTTTCATAGTGATTCATATGAAACGGATATTTTATGTACAACAAAAAAGGACATATATAATGGCAACATGGATATTAGATGCTGATGCTGAATGGGTCTATGGGGCGAGGTCGCGGCTAGGCTTCGCTGGTGACGCCAGACGCACCGGAGAAGCGGGGCGAGAGGTTCATCGTCTCGAAGCTCGTGGAGATGCCGCCATCCATGAGGTCCCGATGGCGATGCCAAGAACTGTTCTCCTTGGGCATTTGGCGAGCCTTGGTCTTGATCCTGAGCCTGCCTTCAGGCAAGTCTTCCTCGTCCTCGTCGGTTTCCATGACGTCCTCGTCCTCTTCCTCATCGTCGGAATCGCTGTCTCCACCGAGGTCGACTGCCACGTCGTCCCAAGTGCGGTACAGGTGTTCGATAAATTCGCCAGAGAGGGGGAGATCGTAAGGATCGAAAGGGAAGTAATCATCGAGTCCTGCGTCCATGTTGATCTGGCGAGCAATTTTGGGGATGGCGATATTCGATGCGGCGGCCTGGGTCGGCATATTGGGAACGCTCTGGGTGCGTGCAAAAGTGCGCTGACGGCCGAGTTGAGAGCCATTCAGTGAACTGGACGTAGGTACACGGTGCGCATTCTGGTTCGCCTCAATGATACTGAAGCAGTACGCAAAGTTGGTGGCGTTGGCAACCTTGGCGAAAGTCGAGACAATGTTCGGATTGCAGCCCAGCAGGGGGTTTAGCTCGGACGTGATCGCGCGCTGGAGCACGTCCAGGTCGGCGATCCACTGCCCGCCCTCCGCCTCGTCCATGTCCATCTCACCTGTGACCTCCATGTCGTCCTGGTTTGTGAACGCGCGCCAGCGGAAACAGAAGATGAGCATTACCGCTTGGCAAACTGCGTAAAAGAGCGGGAGCTCGGGGTCGTTCTTCTTGGCTCGCGCCGAATGCAGTTTCCCGTCAACATAGGCGAGTAGATAGCCCATGACTGTTCGCGCCTGCTCGTCGCTAACGAAGCGGGCGCGACAGACAAGGGAGCCGATGTAGACGGTCGCGGCAACGCGCTGGGAAAGCGAGACAGGCTGTGAGGCCAGGGTCGGCTGGTCGCTGGTGCGGGCGTAGAGTGACTGGAGGACGAGGAGATGCAGGAAGAGCTCGGTGTGTGCGGGGGAGAACGAGGAGCACATGAAAACGACGAAAGGAAGATGTTGAGTCGCCGACGTCGGGAGGATTTGGCGGGAAAAGAGATTGAGGAGTGTTTGGAAATGCGCGAGCGACTGTGCGGGATTGGGCGGAGCGCGCGTGGCGAGAGCAGGGACCGCCGAGCTGGAAGCAGACGATCCGTTGCTGCGCGGGGTAGTGCCGTTCGGGGTACCGGGGCGCGGCGTGCCGGCGCGGGGTGTGGAGCTACCGCTGTTGGAGACGAGGGACTGCGCAGCGAGCTCGGCGGCAGACAGACCGCGCTCGCGAGCGCCCATGGCTTCTTCCAGGTACCGCAGGAAGTAGCACAGCATACCGTCGAGCTTGGAGCGCATGGTACGGAGCACCTCACGTTTCTTTGCGCGCGCAGCAGCGAGCTTGGCGAGGTCGTGTTCGTCATCGTCGTCCTCGTTCTCGTCGTCCGATGACAGGGCGTCCGGATCGGGGTCACCCTCGTCATCATCATCGCTATCGTCGTCATCATCATCGGTTCCATCCTTCGGAACGCCCTGACAAATGAGAAGCTCGAAGGGATCACTGGCCATGGCCCGAGGGCCCATCTCGTCCTCATCATCCTCGTCGTCATCGTCATCCTCGAGACGATTGGTGATTTCGACGTCGATGCGGAGCATGCGATCAACGAGGGAAGCCCAGACTCTCGCACCCAGTTCGGGGCAGTAATCGATGAGTTCACAACAATTGCGAACCCACGTCGTCTGCACGACCTCCGCTTCGCGCTTGTGCGGGGCATACCGATTAAGGAGAGGCTGGAGAACATTCGGAAGCGTAGGGATTAGGCTCAAGAGGTGAGACAGGAGAAGATGGTGGCGGGCATGGTACTCGCGGCGGGTGATCGTTGACGAAACCGAGGTGGGGTGTTCTGCGACATGGTCAGCCGGTACAACAGTTTGAGACTTACGCCATGTGAGACCCTTCACGGCCATGGTCACAATCTCCTTCGTCCATCCGGGGTGGGCAGACACGATCACACCGCACAGTCCCACATAGCTCTTGACAAACTTCTCATCTCCCGTTGCCCAAGGTAGACTGACGATCGCAGAGATTAATCCGCCATGGAGCGACGGCAAGAGGAGGGAGACATGGGCCGTCAATGCTCTCACGAGTGGCAGCAGAGGGCCAAGCTGTACGAGAGGCTGTGTCGGTGTCGGAAGGAAGTGGGACAGGAGATCATTGTAGTTGTTCATGTTTCCCTCGGCGCTCTCCTTAAGAGCACGAGGGACGAAGACGCCGATCAGTTGGCGCTGGAAGGCTTCACGGTCGCGTGCTTCACGGAGCTCGCCGACAGAGCGAGTTCTTCGTGCAGCCTCCTTGTCGGTCTCATATTCGCGTGGTCGCTTCTTTCCGGTCAGAGAGGCGGCGCGGGGAGAGGCGACGGCAACGTTGTCGCGAGACATGGGCGGCAGTTGGAATCGAGGTGCGGGGGGCTTTCTAGCGGGCGGAGGGTGGCGAGGGGCACGAGGGGTTCTAGACACATGGGACGAGGACCAAGAGGGAGAGTTAATAGCCGGAGGCATTGGCAGCAGCGAAGCACTGCTCCCCTTCTATCGCGGAGTCGAGGAGAGATATATGGTTGGTCTAAAGCTGCTTGGCTTACGAGGAGAGGTTGACGACGGGGTGTGTTCGCACCGCGGTCGTGTGATGGACATCGAGAGATGGAAATCTACGAGATACCAAAAATACACCTCATACATTCAGGCACTCAGGCACGACCTCCACCGTCAATGTCTCGACCTGTCCACTATCTCTTGGGCCTTCCTTGCGGCACACGCCATGCGTGGCCATGACAGCGCCCTTGCACATGCTATCTTGACTCTTCATCTCCTTCGGCCTCACGGTCAAGCACCGAAAGAGACAGCATCCGCTCCTCCCCTCTAGCTCGTGATTCCGTCACCATGACTCAGAAGCGCGGCGTTCACAACACCCTTACCTCCATGGTCCTTGGCGAGATCCCTGCCTTTCCCCTGCCGCCTTTGCCTCCCATCACCGACCCCGTCCTCTCGCGCACTGCTCTCACCCACCCGAGCTTGCACCAGAACCACCGTCGTCCCTTCGATCTCGAGGGTGTCGACCGTCCAGAGGATTATGAAAAGTTGGAGCATGTCGGCGACTCTCTGCTCGGTAGCATCGTGACGCTTCTTCTGCATGACTTGCACCCTGACCTCGGCCCTGGCGCAGCCACGGTGAGTCAGGCATGTGATCATCTTCAACCCGCGCGGAATGCCAAGACACAGCTGACGCTAGAAACTCAAGTCGCTGCTCGTGTCAAACGAGACGCTGGCCGAGCTCTGCCAACGCTACCTCCTTCACGACAACTTCATTGGCGCCGCTGCTGCACTGCCGACGATCCGTGCGACCGTGGGTACACGTGCGTGCCTGTTTGAAGCCTACATTGCGGCTGTGTACTATGATTTCCTGACCAGCGAGCGCCCTGGCTTGTATCCTTCCGGATCGCAGTCTACCGCGCCGTAGGTTACGGGTGCCACGATTGGAAGCGACCTTGGCGAGGAGGATGAGGAGGTTCTCGCAGAAGACAATGCGGAAGAGCGGTCACAGACGCCCACGCCTACCGAGCCACCTGAAACGCCCTCCGGTTTTGAAGACCTCGGCATCTCCGGTAGCAAGACGCCGCCTGTACGCCCCGCGTCCGCCGCGCCCAGCGCGGCGTCCAGTGCTGCTGTGCCATCGGCGTACGTGCACGTCACGGCTGAGGTGGAGCTTCCTCCGCTAGTCCCGCGCTATAAGCGCACGCGTGGCATGGCCGTCGACTACCTCGAGTCGTGGCTGCGGCCCCTCTTTACGCCTGTCGCCGAGGTCGGTTTGCAGAGTATGCGTGCCAAGTGGCGCGAGTACCAAGCCTCCGGCGCTGCTGAGGAGGGGGACCTTGATGTGCGCGCTACCGGTGCTCTCTCCGCATTGAACCAGTTCACGAACGCCAAGTGGGCCTGCATGCCCCGTTACAACGATGCCGGGTCGACTGAGAACGGAGGATGGAAGTTTGAAGGCGAAGTCACGAGCCCCGAGGGCAAGACGTACTCGGCAACGGCTGTCAGACCTAACAAGAAGTCAGCCCAGACCGTGCTCGCATACAAGATCGGGAAAGCCATGCAAGAGGACGGGCACAACATTGGCCTGGTGTGAGCGGCAATGTGATGGTGCGAGGCTGCCCACAGGAGTAGTATCAATGTACATAAAAACACAGGGAGTATATCAGAGCGTACGTCGCTGTCTATAGATGTCTAATAATGGCAATGTATATATTAGGTACGAAGGCGTCAAAGGTTGGAGAGCTCAGCGGCAAGCTCATCGGCCAGCTGAGCAGCGCGGGCAGCGCGGCTGTCCCGCCCAAGTCCTTCATTGATTGTTGCCTCATGGCGCGTAGTCTCGAGCTGAATCTTCAAGACTTCCGGATACCACGCCGGCGAAACATGAACTGGCGGAGGAACGGGAGAGGAGGGAAGGTCAGCCTCGCTGCTGTTCTTCTTGATCGGCCTGTCATCTTCCTTCGGCTCCACCGCCTCCTTGTCGTCTCTGACGCCCACTGACTTTGGTGCCTGCTTGGGGGAGCTAGAGCTGCTGGAGGGCTTTGTTTGGTCTTGCTCGCTCCGTCGTATCCGCGCTTTCTCCCACTTGACGATCCGCCTGCACTCGGACAGCACGATTAGTGCCTCGCTCTCCGCCGCGTGGTAATCCGGGGGCGTAAGAGCGAGGTACGCCTTGACGAGCTGCGCGCGCGTCTTGAGTAGCGGCGTCGGATCGGGGCGACTGGGGCGTTTCGGCACCGGGCTCTTGAGGGTTGGGGATCCAGCACGGGTGTTGCCGCCGCTACTCCTGACTGGCGACGGGGCGCGCGAATTCGCCCTCGAGTTGGCGCGGGATGTCGCACGAGACGTCGAGCGGGAAAGGTCGAGCTCAAAGCCGAATCCGTCTCCGTAGACCTGGGCCGGCCGCTCGTGACCGTGCTCGAGACCATGAGGAGGGACAGTGGCGTGTCCGTACTCGTCGAGGAAGGCGTTGCCCGGTCCCTTGGTCGATCGCGGCTGGTGCGCTGCCAACGCCGCGAGACCGCTGAGCTGGTGCAGATGCCCGTGTGCCTGAGCCGCGTGCGCGTACGGGTGGCTGCCGTGCTGATGCAGGTGACCGGCGTGGTGGCCGTGTCCGTGAGAGGCGGAGTGTGAGGAGAGCGAGGAATGCGGCGAGGAAGGGTTGATCGCTGGCTCAAGCTGCAGACGGTGAACGCGGGCTGAGAGGAGCTGGACGCGCTGCGCCGGGTCCGACGTTGTGCGGAGCAGAGTGTCGATCATCCCGAGGGAGAGGAAGGGAGATTCGAGGAGTGTCGGCATGTTGAACTTGAGCAAGGGGGCTATCAGGGTGGCGAACGCAATGTCGTTGACGATGCCAGCCAAGCCGACAATGTGACAGGCGCGATGCAGTCAGCAAGAAGAGAGTCGAGATGGTAGGTATCGTGGGAACGCCAGAAATAACACCAGAAGTTGAGGCGGCGTCGATATCGGGGTGTGCGGCTGAGGTGGAATAGCCGATGCCACGTTTCTGAGATACGCTCAGACACCACTTCGTCTTGGGTCGGGGTCCGTTCACTTATGATCTGGGTTGTGCGGGCGTTATCGTTTGCGAGCTCGTTGTTGAGTGCGATGTAGATGTAGGAGTGTCAGATTAGACAACGGTGCGCGCGTTCCTATCGCCTGCGCTTAGATATGCATTCTTTCGTCCTCGGAATGCTGGTCGCCTGTCATTTTTTCCAGAGATGTTTTTGCCGAGGAGGTCGAAATCGCTTATCGACCTGGGCTGGAGGGTATGACTTGCCGCTGGGCGCTGCCCTCGTGAGATCCAGGTACAGAGCTGCCTGGTGCAACTAGCATCAGCGTAAGGGCAGAGGTGCGAAATTGGCCGTCGGATCTCGACGTGACAAGACGCCGATAATTCCTACCTTTCACTCCTACTGTCCATATCGACCGAGTGGGGGATTACAGTCAACGCACGCTATCGCCTTCGTCGGGCACGTGTGCTTTCGTATGAGGGTGGGGGAGGATACACACTGCCATTGGGCGAAACCACCCGAAACCGGGCACATTCCAATCTTGTCAGCGGTCGCCGAATACAAAAGCTTAGGCCAAGTGAGTAACCCACCGGAGAGCCTCGCGCCTCGGCCTCGCTTCAAAACAAGCGACCCCGACGCCGGACTGTCTGTCGGCCTCGTCGGCGGACATCTGCCCCGCACATCACTGACCATCACAAGATATGCCCAGGGCAGTTCACGGCGCGCCGCGAAGCAGAGACGTACCGCCTTGTGGGAATCGGTGTACTGGAGCGAATGACAAGGCAATGAGTTGACATAGGTACATAGTGCGGTCCCAGGCCCAGAGTGCGATCTGCAGCCCTGGGCATTAGTGGAACCTTAATGCTAGTGCTGGGTGTGGTAGGGAATTGTCCGTAGGTGAACCGAGTAGTGTTCTGATACTTTGGCGGCGAGCGCCGCTTAGTCTGTCTGCATCACAGACGCTTCAGGCCACGCTTCGCCTTGGGCGCAGGCGCCTTCTTGACCGGCACTGTCTTCTTGATCTCTGGAACTGAAGCGGGTGCGGGGCTAGTCTCCTGACGGGCGTATGTGCCAAGCGGCGCCGGGCGGGGTGCGTCCAGCTGGGCCTGCTGCTGCTTGTGCGGGCTTGGTGGCTGCGGGCTGGGGCTGGCAGTGGCAGGCGTGTGCGCCGGCGGCGAGGGGAGTAACGTCGAAGTGGGACGCGTCTTGACGTCACGGAAAGGTGCCGGCGGCAGCTTTGGCGTAGCGTGGATGCCAGTCAGCAGCTTGGCATACTTGCAGTAGCCCTCGTAGTCTGCCAAAAGCTGCTTGCCTGCTTCCTCGTCCAGAGCGCTCTCGGGATTGGGGTAAATCAAAAGGCACTTGATGGTCTGAGGTCAGCGTGATACTACTTGCGGCACAGAGATGTCTACGGCACCGTGGCACTGTTCCACTCACCACTAGCACATGGCCGACACCGTACTCGCGCTTCCAAGCTTTCTTCAGCGTATCGACACAAATCTCGCCAGACTTGGATACATTCGGATGGAAGATCTTGGTCATCATGGTGCCTGTTGTTAGCTACATCAGAAGCGGCGTTCACAACGCGATCACACCAGTCCTTACACGTACATTTCGGAGGCAAGTTCGGGTACTCCGGCCCAAAGTCGAAGCGGATGCGGAAGTACCCTCCCTCGTACGGCGTCCCAGCTTGTGGTTAGCGATCTTGTCTGCGCATTCACGCGGTCAGAGAACACTCACCAGGGCCCTGCACCCAGCCTTCGAGCTCGCTCAGATCGTCCTCATCAACAACGATGCGCACACCCTCAGGCGGCTCCTTGCGGAGCGTAACGATCTCGCGGGACAGGAGACGGAGCGCAGTCGGTGTGAGGGACTATGGCGGGATGATCATGATGGACAAGGCATAGACATAGGTTGCAAGATCGGCAGGCGGAATCGACAAGATGCAGAGTCAGGTGCCGCGCAGTCGGATGGCAGCAGAGGATCGAAAGACGGTGGATGGTTCGTATTGGGGTCGGAACGCCGGTGTGGAACAAGGTCACGCATCAGCACATTGCACTCAAGCCCCACAGCAAGTGACGTTTAGAGGTCTCTCTATACACCATGGCACAGCATGACACAGCATGACCACTTGGAACATGGCCCCGGTGTGGTGATCAAGTCAAGGTCACACGATGTAAACAAACACCACCGACCCAAGTGCCACCGTACATCTAACACAGGGATCCATGCAGGAAACCCCCACTTATCACAGGAAGTTGCGCTCCCCACAGTTCCCGCACGAGGTCAAACTCACCATCTGTGTTGAACTGCGGTGTGTAAGTTACAATGTCTGGAGGCAGGTGTGATGACTGGAATCCAATGTTTTGATCTGCGGATGCACGGGCTCAGACCGATGACCTCACCTGGATCCACCACGCGAGCGGCCCTGAGCGGAGGCAAATTTATCAGTGGCAGGGTTTAGTTCCCTGAGCAGTCCTTGACAGAATGCTGCATGCATGTGATTCGGCAAAGGGTTGGGGAGAGGACGGGCGGGGTGAACTGGTCTAGAGGCAGCTGTGCGCATGTGCAGTGACAATTGAAACCAAGTGTGGAAAGGAAGTGAGCCGCTGTAAGAGATATCGGAGCAGCCGGCGATCACCTGCCAGACAACGCGACAATGGGAGGGAGGGCTGAACCTGGTCGTCTGACACCGCGAGTCGCAGACATGGTCCCGTCACTCGTCGCCGATTGTACGAGTGCGAGCTTCTGCGGCGACGCAAGCTATTGCCGCTGGAACCTCGAATGCACCGAGTCCGAGTAGCGACGAGTGCCTCGCACCGTGGACCGCGCGGTAAGACCGCAAAAATAATCTGCTGGCAACTCTGAAAAAAACTGTCCAAAGACGTCGGCGGCGATCGGCGCCTGCTTCGATAGCAAGGTCGCAACAGTGTCTCTCGCACCGACCTCTGGCAGTGACGAGGTGGCGCTGCTGCACAGGGCCCCTCGCTGCGCCATAATGAACGATGCAATACATGCTATAGCGTAACAGTGACGGGTATCTAAACATGAATCTAAGCGTCTATTCCTCCCTTTCGTACAGCAGGACGGCGAATCCGGCGCAGATCATGCCCGCACCGAGAACAGCCTGCAGGTCAGGCGCCCGGCCCATCCAGAGCGCGTCGGCAATAGCGACGAGGCCGATCGTGAGTAGGTTTGCAACGCTACTCGTAGTTGGTCCCCAGAGGCCAATGAGCATCATGAGGCCTGCGTTATAAATCGCGCCGCAGACGGCGACGACTGCGACGATGCCCCACAGGTACGCGGTGGAGGGCAGCTCAAACTTCTCCATGCCGGTCATGTCCAGGATGGGCAGCGGGAACCAAAGCAGGAGCAAGGTCGCGAGTCCTATCGCGCTGACCAGAAAGTTTGAGTGCAGTCCGACCGGTAGAGTAGGTACGTGGTGGTGCGCCTCGCGGGCACGCAAGGGCATGTGGGTTGCGTAGGACGGCGGGCGAGGGCCATTGAGCGACGTTCGGGGAGAGTTGGTGCGCGAGCTGATCGGAACAATGTCGCTCAGGCTGCCGTTGGGGCTGGGCGGTTTTGATCCGGAGAGCAGTGGCGTCGTTGCCACGGGCCGTGACGAGCCGAGCACGATCTCGTCCTCCTCATCATCGCTACCGGAGGATTCGGGGTCGTGGGCGTCTGTGTGATTGACGCCGCCCTGACTCTCAGGGAGAACCATCTTGTACACAACTTCGTAGAAGCCCAAGGCGGCGCCGCCGACAACCATGATAATGTCGCCGAGCATGCGATTGCTGCCCATCTTTCCGCCGTCGCCGCCATCGAGTGTGATCGCAAGAACACCCGCAAACGCGACGGCAATTGCGCCAAGCGTCGTTCGGGTCAGCCGTGTGCCGAGCAGGAGCATGCTGAAGAAGTACGTGTGGAACGCGCTCGTGGCGTAGAGCGCCGTAATGTCGACAGCGGGAGAGAGTGCCATGGCGGCGAACCAGCACACGGCGGGAATCGTGACCAGCACGGTGAGGGGGACGATCTTGTACATGAACGGCTTGGCGAGAACGCGCCACCGTGGAACAGTCCCGAGCTGCTCGGCGAGAACGGCGCGGAGGCCCCGGACGAGCTGGCGCGCGCGCGTCGGCGCTCCCTTCAAACCACCTTTCAGCGACACCAGGGCGAGGTGGATCGGAAACGCGATAACGAATGTGCTGTGCGTGACGAAGAAGGAGAAATAAGGCTTGTCGAACCCAAGCGTCGAGGCTTCATACGAGGCGACCTCGGTTTGGATGGCGGACGAGAGGACGACACCGATGAGGATGATGAAGGGGCCGATAAACGTCCGCGTCCGTATCGGCGTCGACGCCGATGCCATCGAAGTGGTCGAGGAAGAGCGCATGCTAGGTGCTAGGCCATGCCGTGCGCGGAGGCGGGGTGTCGTGGTGGAGAGGGCAATGTACCAGTGACACCCGGGTATATAAACTGGAACATGAGACGAAACGCGGCGGGGGCAGATTCAGGCTGTTCAACGGGGCCCGTTAGGGTTTGCGCGTGCGCGCGGTGGCGGCAGCCGGCGGTTAATGTGCCCTCCGTTGACGGGCAGCAGCGGCGGTGGCTGTACGCTGCCCCCCCAAAAGATGCCAGTCGGGTCGGCGCACACAGAGTTGCTTCCTAATCGTAATGCTTGAAGCCGAATTCGAGTTTGATACCCATTGTATCACATCTATCGCAGGATTCAGCGCTTATCTGAGCCGAGCTAGTCCTGCTGAACGCGAGGTGTAGTACAGGTGACGCGTAGCTTTGTTGCGCACTGTCTGAAGGGTTAGCCCCACTAGCGGGCCTCCTCTTCTAGTCACGCGTGACGGGTTAAAATACAGTCTGCATATAATAACGAAAACCCTCTGTACGTATCTATCACGCAATCTTTAAAATCAGATCTTGGCCTCCTTCAGCTTCTTGCGGAGCTCCTGCAGCTGGGCCTTGAGCGCCTTGGCGGCAGCTCCCTCCTTCGCGGCATCACCCTCAGCCTTGCCCGTGCGAATGTTCTTCACGAGCAGGTTCTGGGCCTCGAGCTTGCTCTCCAGCTCGCGCTCTTCCGGCGACTTGGCGGCGGCAGCAGCGGCGGCGGCCTCGGCCTTCTTCTTCTTTGCCTCGTTCGCCTTGGCCCAGTTGCCCTTGTGATCCTCGGCCTTGGGCGCCTTCGCCTGCTTGTCGGCGGCGGCATCGGCTCCGTCAGCACCGGCGGCGTCGACACCACCAAACTGGCGCTTCCACTTGAGCTCGGCCTTGCCGTCCGTGTTGTCGATGCGCTGGAACAGGTGCGCAGCCTTGCCGAGCTTGTGTCCGGGGAGAATGTCGATCGAGAACTTGAGGGGAAGGGTGCGGGCGGGGGCGTTGAGCTGCTTGAGAATGTCCTCGGACGTCTCGGGCATGAAAGGGTGGAAGACGGCAGTCAGGGCATAGATGAGGTTGATAGCGTTGAGACAGACCTCGCCACAACGCTCGGGGTTCTCGGCGAGGAGCGCATTGTCGAGACCGCTGTCCTGAAGGTACTGGTTACCGCGGGCAGACAGCGACATGGCGAGGAAAAGACCGCTACGCAGCTTGGTCGCGTCCATCGCCTCCTTGTACTCTCCAAGCTTGGCGTTGATGTCCTTGTAGAATTCGGCATCAATCCTTGCTCCCTCCGAGTTGTCGCGAGGAGTCTCCGAAACCTCGTCGCCCTTGTCGGCAGGTCCCGGAACAACCGAGTCAAACTTGGCGTTGACAAACTTGATGACACGGTTCACAAAGTTGCCAAGGTTGGCGAGCAGCTCGCTGTTGACGGCGCTAATGAACTTGGACCACTGGAACGCACTATCGCTCGTCTCGGGACGGTTCGAGATCAGGTAGTAGCGCCAAACCGAAGGAGGCTGGCCAATCTCCGCAGCCTGGGTACCGAAAACACCAATGTTCCTGCTCTTGCTAAACTTTGTGTCCTCGTAGTTGAGGTACTCTGATTGTCAGTTCACGTCGTGGAGCACCTAACTCACGGGTAGAAGAAATGTTGTGGAGCTTTGTCCAGTTGCGTCCGTCGGCGATCAGCATGGAGGGGAAGAGAACGGTGTGGAAGTAGACGTCTAAGGTCAGTTCCTTTGCTTATTAGAACAACTCACTGTCCTTGCCCATGAACTGGAAGAGCTCAACATTGTCCGGGTTCATCCACCACTTTTGCCACTCGTCGGTATAGGACTTGGTCATCGAAATGTAGCCGATCGGGGCGTCAAACCAGACGTAAATAACCTTGTTGGCAAGCTTCTCGTCGGCCTCGGGGTCTCCGACCTTGGGGACGGCAACACCCCAGTTCAGGTCACGGGTGACGGCAGACGGGCGAAGACCCTCTCCGAGCATACGGGGCTCAACGATCTCTCCCTTATCCGTGATGACGACGTTGCTGGCCCACTTGCCCTTGACACGCTGCTCCTGGAGCCACTTCTCGAGCTTGGGCTGGATAGCGTTCAGGCGGATACAGGCGTGGGTCGAAGGGCGGACAGAAACTTTGTGGTTCTTATTCCTCTTGCAGCGCGGGTTCTTCAGCTCGGTGGGAGAGGAGAAAGTGAGCGCGCACTTGTCACACTGGTCTCCACGGGCATCGTCGTAACCGCAGTTCGGGCACTCTCCCTCGACGAAACGGTCGGCGAGGAAGAGCTTGTCGTCCTCGCAGTAGGTCTGCTCCGATGTCTCGAGCTCAAAGTAGCCATTGTCGTGAATGTGCCTGTAAATGTCCTGAGTGACCTCTGTCTGAGCAGCGTCCGACGTACGTCCCCACTGGTCGAAGCCGATCTGGAACCACTTGTAAACCTCGGTGTGGAGCTTGTTGAACTTGGTGCAAAGCTCCATGGGGGTGACGCCCTCCTCGAGCGCCTGATAGAGTCAGCAAACACACATCACCAGACGTACCTTGGTCTCGGTGGCAGTTCCGTACTCATCGGTTCCACAAACCTGTATGGTTAGCCAGGCACATGTCTGACAGGAGCCAAGCGGGACGCACAAAGAGGGTAGGAATGTTCTGGATACGGTTGTAACGAGCGAAAACATCGGCAGACAGCGTCGAGCCGATGATGTTGCCCAGGTGAGGGACGTTGTTCACGTCTGGCCGTCAGCTGGTCGTTCATTGGAGCTCACTCACAAGGAAGGGCGGACGTGACAAGGACGTTGCGCTGACCGTCCTTGGGCAGGACCGGTCCATCGGCGGGGTTGTGGACGTGCATGAGGATGGAGTCATCCTGGCGAATTTTTCGGTCGGCCATGGCGAAAGATTCGTTTCCTAGTGCAGGAGGAAGCTCTGTGATGAAAGGAGGGTCGAGAAAAGGTGGAGACGAGAGCGGGACGCGGGTTGCGATGACAAAGGCAGCTGCTCTGTCCTGATCTCCCGACTCGATTCGCTTGGACGCCTGCCATTTCGTTTCGCCGTCGGTCCGGGGTCCCCGCACCCGTCAACAATATTTCGTCAACGTCCGCCATGGTCTGTTGCATCCCACCTCACTCTACTCATCCACCGAACACATGAGCGCCCTCGCAGCCAGAAGAGCCGCGCTCGCCGCCAAGGCTGAAATCGCCTCTGAGGCGTCCCCTGCGCCATCAAAACCGACGACAAGGTCGGCCAAGCAAGCCCCGAAGCCCCCACCCTCTCCGACGCTGTCCGACTTGTCTGGCGTCTCTGACGAGTCCGACGACTCTGCTGGGCCGTCCAACAAGCGCCGAAAGGTAGCTAACAAGGGAAAGAAGGCGCCCGAGAAGAAGGAGAAGGAGGCTCGGTACTTTGTCGGCGTTGAAATCCCTACTCGAGCAAAGCCTCCTGCGCCGAAGACGCGGAAGCAGCGGGCATTCTCCCCGAGTGCAGCCATGGAGGATGAGACGTCTGGGGAGTCTAGTGGAGGCGACGACGTTGAGTCTGGGCAGCAAGATGAGGTGGTTCCGTGGTCCGGAGCACCGAGTCCGTGGGAGCCGAGAGCTTCGAGGTGAGTACGTTCCCAACGAATGAATCTGACCAATGCAGTGCTCCGGCCTCGCTGCCGTGTTCGTCATTCTTTGAAGTCGAAGATGATGTCAACTTTGCTACGTTGACGCACGAGCAGCTCTCCGCAGCCGGTATCGCATCCTCCGGCCCGGGAGTAGTCATCAGCATTCGCGTCCAGGAGACGCTCGCGATTGTCGGAACGTACTCGGTCACGCCGCTACTGGGCTCCCTGTCTCTGCTCTCAACGACTGTCATCCCCTCGGCCGATAACACATCTTACCCGGTGTTTGCGCCTACGTCGCACCCCGTCCCGATCCTCGCGCGTGCCAACGACGAGCAGTTCGAGTCTGACCTGCTGGAGGCGCTGGACCTTCCCGAGAGTTTTGACCTGAGCCCGTCGCAGACTGTCTTCCTTCTGCAGGAAAACCGGACAGGTATTGAGGGCCTGAGCGGAGACGTTGTTCCAGGATTCAACAACATTTGGCTGTCCGAGGAGGGCGCATGGGGTCTCAAGGGAGTGCATCCCGTCCTGGACAACTTTCCGGTCCCGGTGTACCCACACGTCACGCCCGAGTCGTGGAGGCAGGCGCTCGCCTCTGTTGTTCCGAAAGACGCGGATCCCGAAGACTCGGACGACGAAACCCCGGGTCCCGTCTCGCGCCCGCCTGTCGCGATTGTGAAGGGTCCGAAGCGTAGCGGAAAGTCTGCTCTTGCGCGGGCTACGCTGAACAAGCTCTTGGAGACGTATGCGCAGGTCGCCTGGTTGGAGTGCGACCTGGGACAAGGCGAGTTCAGCTGCGGTGGTGCGGTCGGTCTCTGGGTTCTCGACAGACCCGTACTGGGCCCGGCGTTCACGCACCAGCGTTCCCCGCTGCGTGCCCACTACCTCGGCGAGCTGAGCCCCCAGTCGTGCCCTGACGAGTACATGGCGGCCATCCACCAGCTCCTCTCGTACTACCAGTACGAGGTGCAGCACCCGTCCACGTTCCTGGGCGAGGCAGCCGAGGGGGCCCGAAGGGGTGACGCCGTTCCGCTCGTGGTCAACACGCAAGGTTGGGTCAAGGGTCTCGGCGAGGAGCTACTCCGCTCGATCGAGGCGGTCGCCGAACCGAGCCACGTCTTTGCCTTTGAGGCCGCGAGCGAGGACGTGCCTGCAGGCTGGACGGCGTCGCCGGTACACCAATCGATGGATCTGCCGTTCTGCGCGCCGTGGGAGGGCATCGTTGCCCGTGGCCCGGCGCCGGCAATCTTCACGGTTGAACCCGCGCCAAGCTCTCCGCTTCAGGCTCGCTACAGCGCGGCAGACATGCGTTCCCTCGCGACGGTGGCCTACCTGCACTCTCGTGGAGACAGGTGGGACTTTAGCGTGCCCGTTCTCGGTATGCGGCCATGGGTCACTCAGCTTGGCGGCGGGGGTGCCTTGCGCGCCGCCTACCTGGCTGGCGAGGGCGCGGACGCTGTGCTCCAGGCGGACCTCCCGCTGGCTCTGAACGGAAGTCTGATTGGTCTGCTTGAGGCTGAGACTCCGTCGGAGGAAGCGTACGTTCCTGCCCGCTCCCAGCCGAGCGTGGAGGAGGCGACACTGCTGGGCGTCGCGCTCGTGCGCGCCGTGCGAGTGTCGGAGGACTCGCTGGCCTTCCAGCTTGTCACGCCGCTGCCCGCCGAGGTCTTGCAGCGCGCAACGGCATTGGTGCGCAACGGAGCGCTCGAGCTGCCGACTTGTGCGATGCTCGACTGGCGCGAGCGGGTGCCTGGTGGAGGTGTCAGTGAGGACGGCCTGGCCGGCGTGCGCTGGGACGACGTGCCGTTCTTCGATGCCGCGGGCGTCGACGCCGTGGGCGCTGGACGCAGGCGTGTTCGGCGTAACATCCAGCGCAAGGGACAGTAGATAGATTTCATGCATCTTTTTCTCTTGGTGTCGCATAGGAACTGCCTCAAATGATGGGTGGCAAGTAACTGTCAATTCAGGAACGGCATCTAAATTTCTGACTAGTCCGCCGCACGCCGTCATGAACCTCGGCGTCATACCTTCCATCTTCACCCCACACACGACCATGCCGCCTGACCGAAAACAGCGGAATAAGCACCACAAGAAGACGCAGCGCGGTCCCATCGTGCGGCCAGACGGGAGCGTGCAGCACAAGATCCCGGCGCTCGAGGCGCGCGACGCCGCCCAGCTCCCTGGTGTCAACAAGCTCAAGGCGCAGCTGCGCCAGGCGCGCCGGCTGCTCGCAAAGGACAAGCTCGACTCGGGCATCAAGGTCGCGACGGAGCGAAGGATCAAGAGTCTCGAGAACGACCTCAAGCTCGCGGAGCGACGCAGTGTAGAGAAGAAGAATGGGCAGAAGTATCATGCCGTGAGTATTGGGTCGGAAGCTATCAATGGCTGCCCAAGCTAACAACCAGGTAAAATTCTTCGAGCGCCAGAAGCTGCTCCGCTACATCAAGCGCACGAGCAAGGAGCAGGCTGAGTACGAGGCAAAGGGCAAGGAGAAGAAGGCGAAGAAGAGCGGCGAAAAGGTCGTTGAGGCGCGCATCATGCTCAACTATGTGCTGAACTACCCGTGAGTACTGTGTACCTTCAGGCTGTTGGGGAGCCAACTGTGTGCTCCAGAGACAGACACGGAGTGCTATTGTCCGCCGACCTCCAGCTAACGGCAGCAACACGCAAAAGTACATCTCGCTCTTCCCTGTGAGCGAGAAGGAGGACGCCGACGACGAGGAGGGCAAGTTCAAGCTCCCGCGCCTGCTCACCAAGACGGAGGACCTGGACAAGTCTGCTCAGCGCCGGCTCGAGATTCTGCTCGAGACGAAGCGACTGATGGAGGCCGGCGAGCTCAGCGACAAGCCCGAGGTCGAGCGGCGGTCGGGCGTCATCGAGGTCGGCTCGACCAAGGACGGCGAGGAGGTCGTCGAAGAGGGGGAGAGCGAGAAGGAGGAGGCCGACGACTTTTTCGACTCGGACTAGTCGCACAGTAATCGATAGAGCAACATTTCTGTACTGTACACTTTTGGCATGGATGCTACATGAAAGTAAAAATTCTACTGTTCGGCCGGTGTACGGAGTGGACGTTTAAGGAGCGGAAGCGAAAGTCTATGTCTATGTTGTGTTGTGGGAGTGTCCGATGGGAACGACCGCGGATTGTTCGGCAGATGGCACAGGCTCTACTTCTTCGGGATCGTGACGATGCCCGAGTGGAAGTTGTAGTTGTAGATACCGTTCCAGCACTGATCCGAGACAGTGAGGTTGGAGGCTCCGGCGGCCTTGCCGCCGTCAGTCTCGATGAGGAACTGCTGCACGCCGGGGGCCATCTTGTGCTTGAACGTGTGCACGCCCTTGGGCACCTCGTACTGGAACGGCGTGTCCTTGCCAGACTGGACGACAATCTTGGCGCCGTTCTTGGAGATCGAGGTCACGAAGACGACGTCCCCGACAAACTCGGCGCCGGTCGGCTTGGCGCCGCAGTTGTCGGTCGCGTCACACGAAGCAGTCTTCAGATGAGGGCGGAACCAGTACACGAGCTTGTCCTCCTCAACAACCGGGTCCGGCAGAGAGCGCTTGTACGCCTTGATGAATGGCTCGGCAGCGTCCAGCATCGGAGTGTGCACGAGTCCGCTCGCCCAGATCGAGGAGCCGTCATCCTTGTGCGGCTGGTTGTAGGGACCGACGTAGTGCGACTCGCCGTAGTCGTTCCAGGTCAGGATTTCAATATAGCGAGGGCCAAGCTGCAGCATCTGGTACCAGCGGTACGTCCACAGGTCCTCCGACTTGAAGAGCCAGTTCTTGGACCAAGCAACGTCCTTGCCAAAGTGCGTCGAGACTGTCTGTCAGCTTTCTCTTCGAAGCACGAGGTAGGCAGACGACGAGCCGCTGAAAGCACGGTCGGTGCGCCAAGCAGGATCTGCGTCAAGAGCCTGGGCCGTGCGACGCCTCAGCCACTGTGGTGGCACAGGAAAGTCAGGTTACTCACACCAAGGGGAGACTGGCGCCATGTAGGGCTTGGACTGGAGGTCCTGCATGTACTGAATGTCGAGGTCGCCGCTGAGGGGCTCATTAACGGGGGTGTTATTGTTCGCCTGTCCGGGCCAGGCGGCCCAGCTCATGAGACCCTCGACGTTGGGGTTTGCGGCGTTCTCCTTGGTCTCGCGCCAGCACGGGACGGCGTAAATCTGGTGTCCGACAAGCTCCTCGACATGGCTCCAGTTGAACCCGTCACCGACGAAAGTGGACACGAACGGCTTGTCGTCGACACGCAGCTGGTTGGGGTGGTCCGCGTACTTCTTGACGAGCTCGGCAATCTCCTTCGTGCTAGTCTCGTTGTACCAGTTGAAGTCAAAGGAGAGGAAGTTGGAGAAGTTTCCGACACGCTGCGCGGCAGCGTACGCCTTGTCGAGCTGGTCGTGATTCCAGGCGTCGGCACCAACGTTCAGCGCGAAACCATCAATGCCATAGTGCTGAGCAAGCTCCATGTCAATGACCCAGTCGTCCTGGGTGTACGCCGGCACAATACCGACGATGAAGTGCGCAAACACCTCGCGCGTCTTCGAGTCAATCGCCGCGCGCTCATGCAGCCTGTGTCGCGGGTCGATGTGCGGCGCGGCGCTGACCACGGTCGCGGCTGCGAGCAGCGCAGCAGCAACAGAGGAAAGAAGGGCGACCATTCTGTCGGCTCTGTGAAAGTTGGAAAGGGGTGTGGAACGGCGTCGAAGGCCGTCTCTTTAATCGTCTAATCGCAAGGTTGATGCGGGGGTGTTTTGAAAGAGGTTGAACAGTCGTGGGTGGTGGACACGGCGACAATGTTGAAGGCAAAGGTACACTGATCGGCAGAAGAAAGAAAGGCAATGCCAGAATGTCGGTCTCTGCTGTCGGGAGTCGATGGCAGTGCTCGGCGGGTGACGCGACGGTGCAAAAGGGAGCCAAGAGATCAGTAGATCGGAGCAAAGAAGCAAAGAGTGGAGAGGGGAAGAGTGCGAAGGAGGCAGCTGTGCGGCCAGGCCGAAGAGTGAGACCCAAGTGTTCGGGAGAATGCAGTAAGTGATGTACGCAGAAGGTACGCCGTCTGCTCTGTGAGTGTTGCGGGTACGGCGGGTACGGCGGTGATGAGGGTGGCCAGAACGGGCTGGGACAGCGAGTAGGCTGCAAGAAGTTGAAAGGGCTGCCAGGGCGTAGCAGGGAACGACAGGGCCTCCAGGGACAGGTCAGGCAGCAGGGACAGGGAAGGGATCCAGGAAACGCAGGGCTGACGCGAAAAAACAGGGTCCCACAGCCGCCAGCTAGAGAATCGCCCTCCGTACAGCAGTGACGAGAACCCCGACGTCTGGCGCGACTGGAGCGAGTGGACGCCATGGACCGCCCAGAGCTTGCTGAGCTTGCTGAGCTTGCTGAGCTTGCTGAGCTTGCTGCTCCCGATGAGGAACGTAACACGTTCCATCTCACTAGTCCTCTGACTAACCGCGGCCCAGCTGCCGCAGATCATCCGCACGTCCTACGCGTTCGCATCCCAATCTTAAGCGCCCAGAAGCAGCGGGTCGTTGTTTCGTCTTATTATGCATCCACCGCGAGAAGGTCCGAGCGTGGATTCCCAAACTACAGAGTTTCAGCGGGAGTACCTTATCCTTCCAAGGCGAGACACACCGCTGCCGGCCTTCCCCGCTTGCACCCAAGTGTCCGCGCTAAGTACTTCAAAGTGTGCATGCAAGTGCGATAAGTGCACTCTGACGGCAAATTGCTATTCATCCACAACAGAGTTGTAAAGCTTACGCTCCCAGACGAACGCAGGAGCTTGCGACGTCCTCGTAGCTAACCACAAGCAGCGAGTAAGACGCCCGGAGCAGCCTACTCGGAGCCGTAGTGCAGGATCGATCCAAAGGAAGCCGCCGTGCAGCCAAGCAAGCGCGTCTTGATGAATCACTGAACGTGCCGTCCTAGAGGGGAAGCCCCTCAAGCCATTGATTCATCGACATTGCCACGCCTAGCAGCTGCATGCCTGCCACGAATTTGAGGGCATAGGGGTCTCATGGAGAGTTGCCGCACCGCAACCAGTAACAGCTAGTCACCTTGGGAACGGTAGACTGCGCCGAGGTAGAGTAATAGTCAATGGGAGAGAGGCGCAATGGTGTTCGGGGGCTTGCCGGCTTGACAGGTGCTTGGCAGCGAAACAGCCGTAGTACGCGCGAGTAGCGACGCGTCTTGGAGGGATCTGGCTGAGACACTAAAGAGGCAGACTCCGACTGCGGGCCAACTCCGGCGATAACACACCTCTTCCTCCTGACTTTTGGCGTGCGCACCAATGTAACGACGCGCATGAACATGGTGTGGCGTCCTAACTCTTCCAGTCGCAGAACCGCAGACGCAAATAACTGATCGGCCTGCGCCTGGCCGATGCCAAGGCTGCCGACACCTGACGGGTCCGAACCTGCAATGCGTGGCGTTTTCCGAGCCCCTGCACTTCCCAGCAACTTTTCCTCCTTCCTGGATGTGTCCTGGCTCTGTCATTCTACGTTCCTGCGCTATCATACCTGTTTGCGGGCCTGACAGGCCATACGCTGCGGGCTGCGCAATGTCTGCGCAGGCTTCAGGCGTCGCCGATACAGATCTGTATCTGTCAGGTTGATGCGCGGCCATCGGCCCACACTAGCTGATTGGGGAAGATGCATGCGTCATGAAAAGCTGGCTAGATGCTGATAATGGCTGGAAGCGGACTACGCGCGGCGCAGTCTATCTACTCGCTCTTCTCGCCTTCCTTGTCCTCCGTCTCGTCCGTCTCGTCCTTTGCGCGGCGCTCAACAATTCGGTCAACGATGCCAAACTCTTGCGCCTCCTGCGCCGTCATGAAGTAGTCACGCTCGAGCGCCGTCGCTGCGAGATCCCGTCAGTGGCCGTACAGGTGCGAAGCAAAAAGGACACTCACTGAAACGCTTGCGCGCGTCCTCGATGCTCTCGCCTTCCCTCCTGCAGTGCTCGGCGTAGATGTTCGTGAGCACGTCTCGGATGCGAAGGATCTCCTTGGCGTGCAGGGCAATGTCGCTCGCCTGGCCCGACGCGCCGCCGGATGGTTCTGCTGTCAGCTGATGTCTGGTGAGACCCTAAACGCTGCCACAGGACTGACGACGGGCCCACTGGATCTCATTCCCTGCAGTGATCTCCGCTGCCGGTGAGGCTGAGATCCGACACCTGAGGCCGAAGACGACCGAGCGAACACCCAACATGTGTTGCACTGCGCAGTTGCGCGTTCAGGTTTGGAAAAAGGTGAAGCGCTCAGAGAGGTCACGCATTCAGTGAAGTGGCCAGAGGCACAGGCATGCCTCAGGATCAACTCGTCCCTGCGCGTTTCGGGGTGCGGTGGTCCGCCGCTGCGCACCGAAATGATAACACGGCTACGATCGGTGCACATGTCGGCATGCAAGCATGCCGAATGACGATATGGCGGGGCGGAACGCACCGCCTCCGCATCGTGCTTCTCGGCAGCGGCACCGATCTGCGACACCGACAGCGCTTGTCGGCGATCGCTTCGTCTTCTCCGGTGCACATCACGCCTCCTCAACGAAAGTACACTCACGGTGGATCATTACACTCGAGTGCTTCAGACTGAAGCGCTTGCCCTTCTCACCGCCGGCGAGCAGGAGCGAACCCATGCTCGCCGCCTGGCCCAGCACGAACGTATGCACTGGCGACGAAATGTACTGCATCGTGTCGTAAATCGCAAGTCCGGCCGTCACGCTTCCTCCAGGCGAGTTGATGTACAGCCTGATCGGTCGAGACGCGTCCTCGGCCTCCAGGAACAGCAGCTGCGCTGTGATCAGTCCAGACATGCTGTCGTTCACCTGCTGTTAGCTGGCTGATCGTCCCGGAAACTTCAGTGCGCAACCCAACACGGCGGATGGGCATATGGCCCAGATAGCAAAGCAAACGACAGCTGAGTTCTGTCGTTGCAGCAATCTCGTACTCACCGGACCTCCGAGGAAGATGACTCGCTCACGCAGCAGGCGCGAGAAAATGTCATAACTCCGCTCACCACGGGCCTGCTGTCAGCTACGCCGTTGTTGATTTCAGCTCTGGTCCAAACTGCTCCGCTGCACTACCGACGTCGCCCCTAGACTTCCACCAGGAGATACAATACGTCGGAACTCCCCCGCATCGTCTGAACTTCTACAAGGGATGTCGCTATTGCTGACGGCAGCAGAGCGTGCTGACTCCACAGAGATCCCACCAGCCATATCATGACTCACAGTCTGCTCCACGACAATCGGCACCAAGCTTCCCCTAGTCACCGGGTTCGCTTGCGGGTCGGGGAATCCCTCGGCGGCTCCGTATATGCTGGTGGGGTTGAAGAAGCCGCGCTTCGCTGACGGGGCGGCCAATTGCCGCGCGGTGCGGAGAACGCTCAGGCCTCGCATCTTGTGTCGGACCCGATGGAGGTAGAGGTGTGTCGATTCGGTTACCGAACGTTGAGTCGTGCAATGCAAGAGAGGGTGGTCGAGACTGACTTTGATGACGTCCGTTAGCGCATCGGCAATGTTCGTCTGCGGCTGGCGGTGGAGGTCCCCAGTGGCAAATTAGGTCCCGGGCGCCGCCTAGTCCGCACGTTCGAAGCAACGCTGCCATGTTGTCTAGCAAATTATTTGCATGATGATGGTAAATGGTACAAGCTACACTGTAGACACGTGATTATCAGTAAGGTATATACAATGGGTTACGCAACGATCGTCGACGCCGCTGGCGTCACGAGCACAGCCGGGGGGTGCTGTCCCGTCGGGGCAGGGGTCACGTTTGCACTCTCGGGAGCAGTGGTGACGCCGCTCGGTGCCCCGGTCGTGAGCATGAGGCCTGTCGTCCCGGGCGTCGCGGCCGTAGAAGCGTCAAGGGACCCGTTGGCCGTTCCGTTCGGGACGACCGTCACACCGAGAGCGTTGGCCGCTTGTTCGGCATACTTGGCCTGCTCCGCGGCCTTGGCAGCCTCCTCCTTTTCCTTCCTCCACGCTGCCTTGGCGTCGTTTACGAGTTTGAGCTTGGCAGCGCGCTGCTGGCTCATAGGCGCGCGCTTCGAGGAGCGCGCCTGATCGAGCCGGATCGCGTCAGACGAAAAGCCGGGGAGAGCGCGGCCGAACAAGCTTTCGTAGGCAAACTGCACGTCCTTGCGGTCGATCGTGGCCGACTTTCTGTGCTTTGCCAGCTGCGAGGAGGTCTGCGATACTAGGTCAACGTACTCGTCCGTCAGGTTCAGGAGCACGTCTTCTACCGGCCAGTCGACGTTCAGCGACGCGTCGATCGTCTCGGCAAACTCCTGCATCTTCATCTTCTTCTGACCAGGTAGGCCGGTCGCGCCTTCCAGCTCGTGCTTCTTGCCCTTGTCGAGCTCGGCCTTTGACTCGATCTCGCCGTCGGCAAGCGCGCGGAGGTCAGACGGCAGCTGCTCGCCGAGGACGTTTGTAAGAACGGGGTTTGTCGCTAAACCCTCCAGCAGCGTGGCTCGTCCAGCGCTTCGCGCGGGAACCTGGTGCGCCAGCAGGAGCTGTTCTTGCAGCGCCTTGTCGGTCTCGGGCGTCGGCTGCCACGTCGTCTTGCTCATGACAGACTGCGAACGGTCGAGCAGGGCGCCGGGCACCTCGTTTGTTGGTCGCATCGGCGCCGCTTGCGCCGTCGGCACGACATTCTTCTTGTCGAGATCCGACAGGATCATGCCCGGCGTCAGGTGCTGTCCCGGCGGCACCTGGACCATGCCCGGTGGCCGGATCGGCGAGCCCGCCGCCGCGTTTTGGTTGATCGGAATGCCCTGCGGGAACGCACGCTGCTGGTTTTGTTGTTGTTGTTGTTGTTGTTGTTGCTGAGCCGCTGCCATCGCCGCGTTAAGGTTGGGCCGCACCGCAGGAGATTGGGGTCCGGGGCTTTGTGACTGCGCCTGCATGTTACGCTGCTTGTTAGGCGGAATGTAGAGGTTCGACTGGTTTAAGACTGGGAACCCGATCGGGCGCGCTTGCATCATCGCCGGGCTCTGAACTCCCTGCCCATTGTTGGGAAGCTGCATAGGCGGCTGTTGCGGGGGTTGCGCGGGGACCTGTTGTGGAGTAGGAGCTTGCGAAGGCGCCTGAGGCGTTGACGCTTGAGGTGTCGAGACCTGGCCCTGCTGCGCCTGCTGCTGGGCAGCAGCCTGGGCCTGCGCTTGCTGGACAAGCTGCTGGCTTTGCAGGTTGATGTTGCCATAGAATAACGCCCTCAACTTTGGATTCTTCTCAAACGCCTTGTTGCGCTCAGCTTCGGGCAACTGGGCGAGACGGGCTCGGATCTCAAGTATGTGGGCGTGAGGATTGGGCGGCTGTTGAGGCTGCTGCTGTTGTTGTTGAGGGGCCTGGGGCTGCTGCTGCTGGGGCTGAGGCTGTGGCGGCTGCGGCTGTACAGGTTGTTGAGGCTGCTGCACCTGTTGCTGTTGGGGCTGTTGCTGCTGAAGTTGGGGCTGTTGCTGCTGCGGTTGCTGCATCTGCTGAGGCAGCTGCTGTTGCTGCATCTGCGGCGTGCCGGCGTTCGGCGGCCGCGGCGAGCCAAAGTTGTTCTGGTTGTTTTGCTGGGCGGCGTTGGCTAGGGCAGCTGCTCGGGCGAGCTGCTGCACCTGCTGAGGCGTGAGCTGCATGCCCGCATTTTGTACCTGTTGCTGGGCCTGGAGCAGCTGAGCAGCCTGCGCCGCCTGGACGACCTGTGCGGCCTGCGGCTGCTGCATGT
>BCJJ01000046.1:0-71861 GCA_039545355.1 Trichosporon coremiiforme
AACCCCCTAACCCCCTAACCCCTAAGCCGGTAGCCGACATTGATGTTATTGACGTATGGGGGACTTTGGAAAGCGACCGCATCAGGCGACAGGCGCGGATAATAAGCAATGGGGGAAGTCACCGCCCACCTGTCCGGGACATGTTGTGGAGCCCGTGGACGGCGAGCTGATGAGACGGAGAGTGAGTGGGCGGGTTAGGAATCCGCTATCCGGTCGTCTATCTTTTTTGACGACTTGCAGCCATTGCATGGCCGAATGAGTTGGGCAAGGAAGAGTGGAGGTCGCGGGAATGGGTTCCCTGTCGAGGTGTTGGTGCCTGACTTCCGGCGCTATGGAACTCCACAGTCTCCGTAACATCCCCGTTCCCATTGCTCAGTTGACCTCTGCTATCCAGCGTCGCTTATCTTCCAAAGACCTTGGGGGCTTCATGCTTGCCCACCAGACCAAGGCGGAATGCGTTTCCTCCAGCATGCATCGGGAAGCTAAATCCGCAGACCCGCGACGCACCACCAGTTTCGGCTGTACCCGTCGGCCTATGCCCGGGACACAATGACGCTATGGCGCTGCTTGGTGGTTCTATAACTAGCAGTCTACGATAGTGAAGTGGCAGTCACGTTCAGACTGAGTAACTACCACGAGTTATGCCCATCGCTACCCCCAAACACGACAAGGTCAAGATCTGTATTGATCGCGGAGGGACGTTCTGTGTAAGTCGCGTCTATGCTCCTCCAGACAGTTGGACTGACAGCAGGATGTCATCGCCATCAGCGAGACAAAGGGCACGCACCTGGTCAAGCTCCTATCCGTGGACCCGACTCAGTAGGCGATGGTTACAGTCCAAAGCTAACCTCAGCTACTCTGATGCGCCGCGCGAAGGTGTGAGGCGGGTCTTGGAGTGGTTCACCGGGGAGAGCATTCCTCGGGATCAACCCATCGACACGAGCAGAATCGAGTACCTCCGTATGGGTACGACCGTAGCAACCAATGCGTTGCTTGAGCGGAAGGGAGAGCGGTCTGCTCTTTTGATTGTGAGCCCCAAGTTCGTCCAAAGCTGACAGCAGACCAAGGGATTCAAAGACGCCCTCGAGATCGGCACACAAACACGTCCCTTCCTATTCCAGCTGGCGATCAAGAAGGTGAGTCACTGCATGGTAGTTCTCGAGCTTATGTTAGCCGGACGTTTTGTACGAGAAGGTGGTGGAGGTGGAGGAGCGCGTCACACCGGAGTGGATCGAGTTTGCGGATGACTCTTCAACAACAGCACCGGATGGCCTGGGCGAGCTGGTCGAGGGTGTCAATGGTGCGAAGCTGCGCGTGGTTGAGGCCTTGAGTGAGTGATGTCGGTGGACTAGGCTGATGTAAAGACAGGGAGAAGGCTCATGACGATCTCCAGTCCCTCTACGCGGACGGATATCGCTCCATTGCGATCGTGCTTGCGCATTCGTACCTCTACCCCGCCCACGAGAAGGCAGTCGAGGCGCTTGCACGCGAGGTCGGCTTCTCGCACATCTCGGTATCGTCCGACTTGCAAGCTATGATCAACATGGTGTCGCGTGGAATGTCGGCGACAGCTGATGCATACTTGACGCCCGAAGTCAAGCGGTACCTCGAATCTTTCGCGTCCGGTTTCGCCAACCTCGATGACTGCCGTCTCAGCTTTATGCAGAGTGATGGCTCGCTGTGCGACTTCCGCAAGTTCTCCGGCCTCAAGGCCATCCTCTCCGGCCCAGCGGGTGGCGTCGTGGGCTACGCTCGTACGGCATACGACCCCATTGACGGTGCTCCGGTCGTCGGCTTCGACATGGGTGGTACGTCCACGGACGTGTCACGCTACGGTGGCAGCTACGAGCACGTATTCGAGACGACTACTGCTGGTGTTACGATCCAGACTCCCCAGCTGGACATCAACACAGTCGCCGCTGGCGGTGGCTCAATCCTCTCATACCGCAACGGCATGTTCCTAGTTGGCCCCGAGAGCGCAGGCGCCCATCCTGGCCCAGCGTGCTACCGCAAGGGTGGTCCCCTGACGGTGACCGACGCTAACCTCTTTCTTGGACGTCTCCACATCAACAGCTTCCCGCGCATCTTCGGCCCTACCGAGGACATGCCTCTGGACTACCAGATTGTGCAGGAGAAATTCGAGGCTCTGACAAACGAGATCAACAAGGAGAATGGCAGCAGTCTTACTGCCGCGCAAGTCGCTTGCGGATTCATCAATGTCGCCAACACGTCCATGGCTCGCCCAATCCGTGCTCTCACGGAGCAACGGGGGTTCCGCACGTCGGCACACAACCTCAGCTCATTCGGTGGCGCTGGCGGCCAGCACGCGTGTGCGCTTGCCCAAGTTCTTGGGATGCATAACGTCATCGTGCACAAGTACTCGTCACTCCTGTCCGCATACGGCATGGCGCTTGCGGACGTGGCTGTGGACCTATCGGAGCCGCTCCTCATTGAGTACAACAAGGCTGCACTGGAGACAATTCATGAGCGTTTTGAGGTGCTGAAGGCCAAGGGACGTGAGGACCTACTCTCCCAGGGTGTTCCCGCCGCGACGATTAGCCATGAGTGCTATCTGAACCTGCGCTACCGTGGGAGTGACACCAAGCTCATGATCATGAAGCCCAAGAACTCCGATTTCGCCGGTGCTTTCATCGAGCAGCACAAGCGCGAGTTTGCGTTCGTCCTCGAAGACACTCCCATCGAGGTAGAGAACGTCCGTGTACGCTCAATTGGTAGCGGTGCGAGCGACATCAAGGCGGAGGACGCAACCTATGTCCGTGACCTCAACGAGCTTCCTGACATTGCCGTGGCGTCCGACGCTCACTTCGACATCAACGATATCTACTTTGAGGAGGTCGGAAAGTTTGCCGCTGCTCCGCTCTACCTTCTTGACAACCTCCAGCCGGGTACCACTGTCAAGGGCCCTGCGCTCATTCTCGACAAGACGCAGACCATTCTCCTCCACCCGCAAAACACTGCCCGCATTCTGCGCAACCACGTTTTGTAAGTCGTTATCTCAACCCGCGCTGACCAGAAGCATCGATGTTGGCCTTGGTCCCCGCAAGCAGCTCGACACGAACGCGGTCGACCCCATTCAGCTCTCCATCTTCTCTCACCGGTTCATGGGTATCGCGGAGCAGATGGGCCGCGCACTCCAGAAGACGTCCATCTCGGTTCAGATCAAGGAACGTCTAGACTTCTCCTGCGCCATCTTTGGCCCTGACGGAAGCCTGGTCGCCAACGCGCCCAATGTTCCTGTCCATCTTGGCTCCATGGAGTATGCTGTTCGCGCTCAGGCTGAGATGCACAAGGGGGAGCTCCGTCCTGGCGACATTCTCGTATCCAACCACCCCAAAGTCGGCGGGACCCATCTTCCTGACATCACGGTGAGCTCGCCTGCCCTTGATACAGCTGACATCCAGGTCATGCAGCCTGTCTTCGAGAGCGAGACATCGGACGAGATCGTCTTTTGGGTCGCCGCCCGTGGCCACCACGGCGACATTGGCGGTCTCGAGGGCAACTCGATGCATCCCGACTCGACTGAGAGCTGGCAGGAAGGCGCAGCGCTCATGAGCACGTTCCTCGTACGTGACGGCGTTTTCGACGAGGCCGGCATTCGCGAAATCTTCGCCAAGGCGGGAGAGTTTGAGGACTGCCTAGCCTCGCGCCAGATTGACGTCAACCTGTCCGACCTCAAGGCCCAATGCGCGGCCTGCGCCGTCGGATCGACTCAGATCCACAGCCTCTTCAGAGAGTGAGTAGCTGTGGCCTCAGAGTCATTAGCTAACAGCAGGTACGGCAAGGAGGTCGTGCAGTTCTACATGGCAGCTATCCGCTACAATGCCGAACTCGCCGTTCGCAACTTCCTCAAGACGCGCGCCGGCGAGACTCTCGAGGCTGAAGATTATCTCGATGACGGGACCATCATCCACCTCAAGGTCGGGATCAACGATGATGGCAGTGCGACATTTGACTTCACGGGCACATCGCCCGAGTCGCTTTCCAACCTCAATGCGCCGGAGAGTGTGACGCGCTCTGCGCTGATCTACTCGCTCCGCACTCTCATCGGTACGGACATGCCTCTCAACTCGGGCGTGCTTGCGCCTATCACCTTTGTTCTTCCCCCGAACTCGGTCCTGAGTCCTAGCATGGAGGCTGCTGTATGCGCTGGGTGGGTCTCGAGTTACCAGGCAATGAGGATGTGCTGACTCCCTTAGAAACACTGAGACATCTCAGCGCGTCGTCGACGTTGTCTTTAAGGCATTCCAGGCGTGTGCAGCCGGCCAAGGATGCATGAATGGTGAGCGCAACTCCAACGCAAGCGCTAACGTCAGCGACGCACTTCAACTACAAGAAGTGGTGCTACGGCGAGACCAGTGAGTCTCTTCGTCTCATCTTTAGCTGACAACAGTCTGCGGTGGTGCCGGCGCCGGACCAACCTGGGTTGGCCAGAGCGCGGTCCAGGTAGCGATGACGAATACACGTATCGGCGACGTCGAGGTCGCCGAGATGCGTTTCCCCCTCCTCCTGCGCGAATTCTCGATCCGGCGCGGCAGCGGCGGCAAGGGCCTGCACGCGGGCGGCGACGGGGTTACTCGGGTGTACGAGGCACGCATTGACATGCACGCGGCGCATATTGGCGAGCGCCGCGTGAACGAGCCGTACGGTATGGCTGGCGGCGGGAACGGCGAGCGCGGGGCGTCGTACTGGATCCGCAGGACGCTCGAGGGCAGCATGCGCACTGTTAAGATGCGTCCGTCAGCCAGTTGCAGGTGAGTCGCGTGTGGAGAGAGGCTTGCTAGAGGTGAGGCTGACGGACAGAATGAAGCCAGGAGAGCAGTTCCGCATTGACACGCCAGGCGGAGGCGCGTACGGTGCGATTGGAGAGGAAGCCACGTCAGTCAGAGCTGCAGTGGTGCCCGCCGCGAGGGCGGTTGGCTCCAAGCCATACACGCGTGCGAATGGCAGTCTGGCCCAGTATGCTGCGACGCAGGAGACGTGCGATTAAAGTGGAGTTTTCATATAGTCATAAGCAATGCTCTTTGAAGAAGTGTTATACCCTGTCAATGTATTCCCTGTGTTCAAAGCAGACTATGGGTGCTGCCAGCGTTGTGTTGCGTCGTGAGGAGTTCCATTAGACTGCCGACTGCAATTCCTCCTAGTGACGGGGAGTACATCTGAATTTCGCTCCAGTTATGCACGTATATGCACATAACTGGCCCGGACGGCCGTGCATCGCGGCCTCCAATCAATGAAGGCAAGACTCGACCGAAAGACAAGGTTGGTGCGTCTGGAATGCCGAGTTGAGCTTTGCGAAGCGTGACTCCAAGCCATTCCTCAATTTGCCGGCCTTTCCATCATTCCGGTTCGTAACTTCCCATCCACTGTCATTCGTTTGCGCCTCATCTTCTTCCCTACTCACGCAATAAGCGATACGCTCATGGAACGCTCGCGAAACCCTTACGGAACAGCACTTCCCGCGCAGGGGGCATGCCCACTGGCCCGCATTCCCGCACGGGAAGACAAACCCGGCCACCAACGAGACCGGATATGGCCGTATCGCCAACCTCGGCATCTCACTTGTCCGTCCATCCTGCCCATGAGCCCGAATCGGCGTTGCTATCTTGAGCTTTACATCCTCGTTCTTCTAATCTGTCTCTCTACCTTCTCCGTCTTCTCGTCTCTCCCCAGGCTGCCCTCCACCGTTCCACCTCCGCTAATTTCTGAATCTGCGATGACCGCCGTGCCTCCGCAGCCATTTGGGCCCACGATTCTGCCCACACAGTCGACGACATCGCACTGGATGCGTACCGTCGAGGGACATGACCTCCTCACTGTGGGCCGCGAGGGGCACTTACCCGCCGAGGCGGACGTTGTGATCATCGGGTCTGGGTTGAGTGGTGAGTTGGCTCCCTCCTCTTTCTCCTACCGCTCCCCTCAACGGCCACGCATGTCTCGCATCCCATCCAGACTTAATGGCACGTATCGCAGCTGACCGCAGGCGCCGTCACTGCCGTCTCCCTCCTCTCCGCCCCCAACCGCCCCGCCTCAGTTGTCGTCCTCGACGCGCGCGCAATCTGTTCCGGCGCCTCTGGCCGAAACGGCGGTCACTGCCGTCCCGACGCGTTTCGGGGATTCACAAGCTTCGGCGCTCTGCACGGAAAGGAACAGGCAGAGAAGATCCTCGTATCAGAGGAGGCCACTTTTAACAAGTACGTCAGCTCGCCTGTCGCACGATTCAGCTGACGGCAGGGTGGCCGAGTTCGTGGAAAAGCACGGCGTTGAGTGCGAGTTCACACACCGCCCGACTGTGGATGTGTGTCTCACAGAGTCATTTGCGGATTATGAGGCGCAGGCTCTCGCGCGGGCTAAAGCCGCAGGTGTCGATGTGCGAAGCGTCGAGGTACTCGATGACACCGAGACGGTAAAGGTGGGTATATGCCATGTCGTTCCCTAAGAGCCAATGCTGACTGGTGGCAGCTGTGCCGCGCGACAGAGGCTAAGGCCGGGTTCAAGTGGCGCGCGTCGTCGATCAACCCGCTCAAACTCGCATTGGGAGTGTACAAGCGCTGCCTAGAGCTGGGCGGGTTCCAGCTCTTCTCCTTTGCGCCAGCCACGTCCGTCATCAGGAGCGGTGATGGGCGCTGGGACGTCGTCACGCCGCGCGGCGCGATCCGAGCTAAGCAGGTCGTGCACGCGACGAACGCGTACTCGAAGCTACTCCTTCCCGAGCTCGACGGCCTGGTCACGCCATTCCGCGGTACGTCCCGCTCATCTCAGCTCTCTTCATCTGCGGAAGCTGACATTCAGCCCAGGCTGTGCGCCTGAACAACCCTGGCTTCCCGCTCGAGCCGACAATGTCACTCCGCCGTAACCTCGAGCACTTCTACTCGGTGTAAGTTCACCTGAAGACTCTAGGGAGTTAGCTGACAGCAGGGCGCCGCAGCCGGACGGATCCATCGTGCTCTCGTGCTCCAGGTCGTGGGCGGGCCAGAGCGCGGCGGATTACGACGCATTGTTTGACAACATGGACGACTCGGTGGCGCCGCGCGTACAGGCTGAGGACACTGTCATGCACGTGGGCAAGGCGATCCCGGGCGCGGATGCAGGCAAGATCGAGAGCCACTGGTCGGGAATTATTGCATGGGTATGTCGTCGTTCTCAGAGATAGAGTGGTTGGAGAGAGAATATGGTGGCTGACGGCAGACGCCTGACTTGGTGCCGTTCATCGGACCCCTACCCGGCAAAGAGGGGCAGTTCGTGCATGCCGGCTTCAACGGGCATGGCATGGCGCGCATTTTCCACGCAGCGCCTTGTTTGGCGGATCTCATGCTTGGGAAGGAGTGGGATCCGTCGGTGCCGGAGGTATTCCAGATCACTGAGGAGAGGTTGATGAAGCTCCGAGCGGGGGTGACGGGGTCGGCGACACATAAGCTCTAGCTGCTCGTTCGGGATGATGTTAGAGGCAATGTAATGGTTGAACTGGAACCTGTCGAGTGAGAGATCAGGGTAGCGCGCGAGAATGGCGCCCGAAGTTGGGATATGATCTGGACCAAGGTATGCTATTGTAGCAGGGTTGCATCGTACGGTGCTACCATTATTAAGAAGAAGTGGAATGGGTATGTTAGGCCATGACTAGAGTGTGGTGCTCGGTTCTTGGGGCGTAGGAGGGTGGGAACATATTAATGAGACGAGTAGCCATAGTTGTCAGGGCCGACGCCTAAGGACCAGGGCGATGAGAAGGATGCTCTCGGGCTTGACAGTCTCTGTGGACAGGATGCTGAACGAGGTCGTTGAGCAGAGACTAGAGGAATGACAAATGATCCATCGCTGACATGGTACATTAATGAGAACTACGGACCACATGTAGGGGACAGGGTGGCGAGGTATGAGACAGGGTGGCGAGGTATGAGGGAGGAACTCGTAAGGACTGGATGTCATGGCGTGCGGCATGACAGTATCGGAGTTGAGGAGGGGGTATTAGGTAGACTGTAATTCACAGGGTAGACCTGTGACTCTTAATCTGTTGAGTTGCAGCGGGTATGAAGAACATGCATCGACACAACGGTACCTCTGGCTACTTGAGTACTATCACTACGGAGCCATTGTCCTGGTCCGACGGCCCGTCGGCATTGATCATGTTGACCCCGAGGTTGGTACCGAGGGCCACAGTGCGGTAGTGAGAAGACGGTGTCGTTATTCTCAACAAGATAGTTTCGTGTAGTACCCGAGAGCCCTGATTCTGTTGGTCAACAAACTGCATTGCTGTCAGATGGGGACGGAGGGAATTGTACTTTTAGCTAGCTCGCGATACAGATCCTGATTAGGGAAGAAATAAGGCTAGTGTGCTGAAGTTAAAGGGAGGATGGCATGAGCTAATGGCATGCGGCTCCACGGGTACACCACAGTACTGGTGACTTTCGAATTCTCACCGAACTTGCGGCCGGAGGAGGAGTTCCTTGTAAATCCTGGATGTATGAGAGGGCAGTGAGCTCTCATTGAGCGTCACCGTTCCCTGCGCATGCAATAAACACCGCGCGAAGGCGCTTGCGCACGCGGGATGCGCAGTGGGTGAAGTCAGGAAGATGCAAGTGAATCGCGGGATGGGATCCCGACCGCTGACGTAAGCTTTCTCGGTTCGATGTTGGGATATGGAAAACAGTAATTAATTCCTATTACGTTTCTTGTCATGCCCCACGTCATGACATCCAGGCCTTAGGCCACCTGTCGTATGGAATCACTGTCCTTACTAGTTCCTCCCTCATATTCTTGCCCCCCTCCGCTGCATGTGGTCCACCTGCCATGCCCTACACCATGACATCCAGTCCATACTAGTTCCTTCCTAGTTTCCTTGCCCACCCCGTCTACTACATGTGGTCCGTAGTTCCCATGGTACCATGTCAACGATGGATCATTTGCCACTCTTCTAGTCCTGTTCAGCAACTGCTCTACATCCTGACTCAGAGAGATTGTCAAGCCCGCAAGCATCCCGCTCGTCGCCCCGGTCCCTAGGCGTCGGCCCTGACAAAGATTGAGTACATTCCGACTGCTTCAATGCTTGCCGATGGTCTGACAAAACCACTTGCACCTACGCAGATCAATGGATTCCAAGGTCTGTTTGGCCTCCGTGCATCACCCCTGACCTCCCCACTTACGGCAATGGTCAGTCTTGTCACTTGTGACGACCAGTCTCAAGTAGTGGGAGTGTTGAAGGGACTCGAGACTTGTGTCACGTGACATGTGCGCCCCTACACGTAGCGCACCTGTCCATCCTTACTTGAACAGTCCTCTGTAGTCCCTGTGCTCTGTATATACAATATACACCATCCCAACACATCTTACCCTGGGAGAGACGTTGGAGATCTCCGCGAAGAGGCCGTGCAACCTGAAGCAATGATGACATTACATGTTGGGGCTCAGAATATGGAGTGTAGTCTTACTGCTGTGCATGGTGTGCACGTTGCTGACATAGTTCTCAGAATTGGGCACGAAGTGTCGCCCATCGACTCTCAAGGCAGTTTTGGAAGGGCCAAGTCCCTTCAATCCTCGCGCAGTGGTCAGGGAACTACACAGCAAGAGCTGCCAAAGTGTCGTCCGTCGATACCCAGACTTCATTCCGCGTTGACCGGATTGTGGCTAACTTGAGCTTCACAAGTTTCTCGGGAGAGAAGTACAGTACAGCATCAAGTCGATAACACTGTCTGGGGAGAGTGCAAATATTTCACACTCCCATACTTTGTACCCCCGTTTGCCGCACAAACCAGTCGCGAATCGGAATGTCTTTGGAGGCGACCTCATTCACGAGTTTACTCAAGTTTCCTGAATGAGCCCAGCGCGGTAAAGCTGTGCAGTCGGAGAGAGCAAGAACAGGATTCGCCATGATGTCGTGGTGCCCAGCGTAGTCGCAGATCCGATAGTGGTCGCTGGTGCCCATTGCAATCGGATGGCATGCAAACCGAGTGATCTTGACTGTAAACGCTGGGCCCGAATGGTCAGAGACGTTGAACTCCCGTGGCAGTACTTCGCTGTCGATTGCCTCCGCAGCCGATGAAACTGGAGCCCAGATTACGATCGGAAGTGGCAAGGGTGACAGGGATGCCGGCTTCAGTGTACCGAGTGTTCCAAACACAGTCGACCTTGCAGAAGCGTGCAGATATAGCGGGGAAGATTGGGGACGCAATCCATTGAAAGCTGACCTCTAGCATTTCCATGACAGTATCAATGCTAGCCAGAGACTGCACAACCGAGCTTTGGGGAGCGGAGAAGAACAGGCAGGTGCCTATGTAATGCCGCCAAGCCGGACAGGAAACGGAGACAGGCGAGAACTGGAGCAGCTGTCTAAAAGCGGGACATATCTGTGCTGCATCCCAGGACAGCTTTTGTAGCCGAGCTTGCAGCGGACGGGGGACATGATAAGCGAGGATTGAAATCGGAAGCAGCGAGAATTTACAGTGGGTGGTAAAAAGTGTCTGGACTGGAAACGCCATTTTCAAGGCCATCAAGGCCATGGCTCTTACCTTATAATACATAACTCACCAACTATTGCATGCATGGTGCTCATCTTTGGATATATTATGCACGTGTATTTAATGTACCGTTATGCCGAAGCATATGCATGTAGCTGTCACCATTTAGTTGTACCACCCCTATTGCTATGGAGGGCATTTCTCCTCCTGGCATAGAATCTATGGCATTATCTATGTTTTCCTGTGCTACGGCTTCCCACCGGCTCTTAACAACGTCCCAAAGCGCATCCTTGTTTGTCAGAAGGTCCTCTATCTCCTGCAGACATTCCTTGAGCATAGACCAGACGTTCAATGAGATTCAGGTCAGGAGAGTTGGGGGGGTGAAAGTGCATCTTGAAACCAAGCCCCCTGCAACACTTGACCGTTTTCTTGGCCTTGTGCACCTTTGCATTGTCCTTCACAATCCAGCAATACACTCTGTAGCCCCTCCAGCACCTCCTCTGTGCTTTCCACACCTGATTGAGCTCAGTCTTGTAGACAGAATCAATCATAACTTGAGCAGTAATGCCACACTTCTTTTTCAACCTTTTCTTGCCTTTCTCCTGCTCATTCTCCCTCTCCAACCAGACAAGCTTGGACCGTCCACCTTTGTATATAGCTCCCCAGACCATCAGGCAAGATTCCTTTAAGAGTTCTTCCTTTGTACATGTAACCCAGACGCGACCATGTTGTGTGAGCGCCACACTGGCCTCATCTGTCCAAGTTACAACGTCCCAGTTGATGTTGGCGACCTTCCTGATCTATCTGCGGCGTAGGATCTTAATGTGCCTGTCTGCGCCTCATGTCAGTTTGGAGAGGCATTTGGGCAGGGTATTAACAGACATGGTGGTGTCACAGGCTGGCTTCACCTTGAGGGCAAGTTGGTGGAGAGGATTTTGTGGTTCCTGCGCGCAAAAGCGGTCAGCTTGGGCCATAAGGGTTTGGGGATCTTAGGGGCGCGTCCTGGCGTCAATTTGGTGCGTAGAGGCGAGCCATTGGCGTAGCGCTTCTTGAAATCAAAGTAGCTGGAGCGAGAGACCCCAAATGGCTTCTGGGAAGAGCGAGGTGTGAGGAACTCGGCTGTTACAGCAATTAAAACGCGCACGGGAGTTGTCAAACGCAGAATGGACATAGTTGAGATACAGAAGAACAACATATCAAAAGATGGGATGCATAGCTTAAGTATTGCATGAACTATGGGCGTTTCGGGTGACTTGGAAAAAATGAGGAGGGCGTGGTGGCGTTCTCAGTCCAGACACTTTTTACCACCCACTGTATGTCGGCAGCTGCAAGCGAAATTCGGAGGTTGTGTGAAGAAAACACCGAGATTAGGTCAGCTGGGGAATGGGACAGTCTCGTGTTCCAGGGGCCCTTGGATATCCGCAGCCCTGGATGCCCGTCTGCGTCCTGTGTCAGTCAATGCATCATGGGTTATTCCACCCACATCCACATCCATGCATGCATGCATGGCTCACTGTCGCCGACATGGCTCGTTGTGATCCGTCGTGAATCACTCCCGCACTTGATTCGACGTCCATTCCCTCCCTAAGCTCCCATGTGATGGGAATGTTGTTCATGGCGCACTGGATCACAGGAGCGCCATTGTCCATCTTACCCGCCTTCAAGATCGGGCTGAAGGAGAATGTCACTGGCCACGAAGATGGGTGATTGGCAAGGCAGACAGCGTGACACAGCGCCGCGTAGGCAAAAGCTGTAACACTGAAGCCCTTGCACTTGCAATACCGTACGATGGACTCCGTGGCAAGCTCGCGACAGGTTGGGCTGCCTCCTCCAAACCGCAGGGGTTGTACTTCTACGTGCTGAAGCCAAAGTGTGGGACAAAACTGTAAGACCGTGGCTTGGGTTAGGGGGTTACGCACTGTGCTTCACCTGCTCACGGTAGGTAACAGCCGATCCACGTCACACTCAAACCCAGAATGACAAGCAACTCTGCGTCCAACTTGCAGTCATGAAACAAATGTGAGTTCTCCTGTGGAGTATCATTTCTCGCAGACGTTGCACAGCTATGCTCGCAGCGAAGGCAAACTCATTGGTCCCGGCAGCCCTGGAAAAGGAGGTGGGGGGCGATGGCTTTGTGTCTGACTCACCCTGCGTCTCGAGCCACATCGTGTTCGTGACTTGGCCAGCTGTTGGTCATGTTACACCAATGACGGACTGTGCATCGGCTTTCCTCGATGCTCAGCCAACTGCTTTCGTGCCCTTCCTGTCGTCGTCTGATATGGTTGACTATCTGCGACACTCCGGCAGATGCTCAGCACACCTTCAGAAATGACTGCGAGTGATCCCCGTTGGAACGGAGGCGCTTGGCGATAACCCACTTCCAAATGACAGTGACACGGACTGGGCCGACTGCAACCCGATGAAACTCCCGTCGACTGCCAAGAGCCACGACAAGGACCAAACGGTTATGAAGACGCTGCGCGCGGCCACACAGATTGCCCTACACCTCAGCCAAGTGTTCCCAATGTTCCTCACCGATGAGGCTCCGGCCGCCCTGAAAGTGTCGCCCATCGGCACTGCGGCCACGGCTGCGGTGTGTAACTGAATGCCTTTTGGCATCGATGCCATTGTCAAGGCTATGGCACCTGACGTTAAACTCATCTCTTTCTTTGACCACAGCAGCTCCGTCAGCACCAGACCCCTGGGGCCCCGTAACATCGGTGGTTGCCAAACTCTGTGCTCTATGTGTCATTCGGCACTCTGTTCCGCCCCAATCCAGAGCAACTCGTCATTATGATCAACACGCTCCTGGACGACTTGGCCGGCGTGCCGTTCTTGTGGACGCTGGGAGGGCAACAGTCTCAAACATCTGAGCTGTACGGTATTGATGAGGAGCGTGTCCAGGCCCTCAACTCCAAGCTGGAACGAGCAAAGGACAAAGGAACAGCCTATGTCTGCAACTGGGTGGATCAGAATGCTGTGCTGCGCCACTCCAACGTGGGCTTTTTCCTTATTCACAGCGGGTGGAACAGCGCGACCGAAGCTCATCCTCGCTGGGTCACATGCAGGCACGGACACTGCACGAACGCGGGAATTCTTCTCAACATCGAGTTTGGTTGCGTGTGGCCGACATCCTCGCACCCTAACCTGACTTCTCATTCGGTCGGTAGAAACGTATCGCGGGTTTAGGGATCATAGATGCAGCCACGCACGCATATCGATCGCATGTGTACTATACGGAAAATTCAAACTCACGCTATCTGACGACCTGCTACGGTGATCGAGGAGTCAAGGCGGTACATGCATAACGGATACAGGGAGAAAGTACATAGAATCGTTCACTTAACCACGGCTCCTCGGAGGAGGGGCGGGGTAGCCGACAGGTCGGTGGCTCGCGGAAGCTGAATAGTCTGGGATGTCATCATCGGGGAGACATTGCGATTCCTCCTGAGCGATGTTGCTTTGCGTGCCTTCGGGGTCATACGGCCAAGAGGGGAAAACACCGCTTTCCTGCTGAGCAACCGAGAACTGTGTCTGTGTCGGCAGGATCGCGCTGTCTTGTTGGGCCACTGAGAACTGCGGCAGGATGGCGCTTTCCTGTTGGGCGACCGAAAACTGCGTCTGCGTCTGAAGGAAGAGTCTGCTCTCCTGCTGCGCTTGCGAGAAGTGCGTCCGAGACTGCAGCGGAATGAAGTCGGGGTCTGGCTGAGAGACGTTGGAGACTTCCGAGATACCACCAAGTCGGTTTGGCGGAGGAGGCCGGGCCTCGTGCCGCTGGTACCAGGACAAGCGTCTGGAAGGGAGGAGCTGTGACTCGGCTTGGGCGGGCAGCAGAGTCGAGTTGGGTTGCGAATCCTTGGATCTCTCCGAAGACACCAACGTGTTCCTGTCGCTGTGGAAGCTCGATCGCTTGTTGAAATTGAACTTGAGAGGAGAAAGTGCTGGGGTCGTTGAGGCAGGGGTCGAGTTCCGGTCGCCGCTCATGTATTCCTTCACGACGTCCTTGCCGCCGACAGAGCTCCGCGTGGCCGCGTCCGGACCAATTTCGATGCCGGCGCTCCACTTCGTAATTGAGCGGATTGGGCCGACGTAGCGATGGCGACCGTATAGTACCCAGGAGAGAGCTATGATGATCAGCATTCCGCTAACGGCGAACGGGAAGAAGCTGGGTTGGCCGATTGACTTTTGCCCCGCGTCGAAAGCAGTCCAGACGGTTGTCGGGAAACAGCCGTGCATGATGTTGAGGAGCATCCAGAGACAGCCGACGATCGCCATAGGTTTACTCCATTGGCGCAGGCTGAACTGGGTCCGCTGCTCGTACTGCAAGTTCAGCTTTGAAGTCACGTAGAGGAACATGACGATGAGCTGTGTTGTCAGCTGTGAATGACGGATCAAACTTACATAAGGTATGCAAGGGACCCAGTAGCTGACGGCGTTCAGCAGCATGTAGTAGTTGCTATTGCCCTCCAGGCTGTAGAACCAGGCCGTCAGGCTCAGGTACGAGACAATCAGCATGCAAATGTTGCAGACGACGGGCTCGCCTTTCCAAGTCTTCTTCAGATACTTGGCGAACGGAATGCCTTGATCTCTGGCGACAGCGAACAAGAACCGGGAGCACACTACGATGCCCGATATGAGTTGCGTGCAGGAGATGCAAATGATTAGAATGGCGATTGTGTAAAGCCACTGCAGCGAGAACTTGAGCTCGAGCATGAGCGGCACCAGAAGAGAGCCAGAAGTTGTCACGAGCGGGCCAGTTTGAGGCGTTAAGGCAAAAATGAAGGTGACGACTGTCACATAAACGAGCGCGAAGTGGATGATGGCGGCGGTGTAGAGCGATCTCGGGACGGTCTTGGCCGGGTTTCGCGTCTCCTCAGCCATATGGGCCCCCGCATCAAACGCAGTCAGCTTGAGAGGCAGGCCCAAAAACATCATCAAGGAGAAGCCGTAGTTCCACTTGGAGCGCTCGGGGAAGCCAAGATGCTGGTGGTTTGATCCAGTATTGTGCGCTCCCGCAATGCAGAAACCGAGAAGCACGATCGTCATCGCAACATTGCAGGCGCCGGTGATGATCCAGAATGATGATGTTTTGGCGATGCGCGACATGATGACGATGGCGACGGCAGTGACAAAGACGACATGGAACACTGGCTCCCACCACATCTCCCGCTTTAGCGGCTCCCTGGAGAGCGGGTTGACGGGGACGTGGGTCATCTCAACGAAGATTCCTACAGTGGCCGTGACAGTGTGCCATAAGCCTCCGAATACCTGAAGGGCGTCAGCAAGCCTCGGTGCGGGTTCGACTTGCCTTTGCGAGATGCGCTGCCAACACGAAGCCATTCATGAGCCAACCCCAGTAGCGTTCGCCGCGGATACCCGCCCTGGCACAGCGCCAAGACCAAGTCGCGTGAGCTCCAGCTACCGGGAAAGCAGACGAAAGCTCTGCGAAAGGTCCGAGCATGATCAGATGCAGAACCGCGATGAAGGGGTATCCGATGATCTGGACCGTTAGCATTGTTCAGCGACGTGTTCAGGCTCACGAAAAGCAGTGGGCCGTTGTGACCCCAAACCGTGATGGCGGCCACAATGTCGTAGACAGGAGACATATTGGTCAACGTCAGAGACATGTTGCTCCAAAAGTTGAGGGAGCGACCGAGCACCGGGTCATAGCCCAGTTTCTGAAGTCGCTCTCTGTCGTTGTTCAGACAGTCGCCGCCCTTTTCGGCGTCCAGACGGGTTTGGGACTCTGTCGTCGTTGTGTATCCAGCCATGGTGGTGGTCGAAGAGACGTCCTCTTTCTGGGACTCGTTGTGCCCGATGTGGCCGAGGGGAGAGTACCGGTCGCCGGAACGGGTCGAGTGGTGCAGGCCACCAGACGTCGACGTTGATGTGGACGACGAGGAAGTGGGAGACATGGAACGACGACAACAGACCGGGATGGGGTTAGTGACGAGGGGTCGAGGCGAGGGTGCATGTATAACATAACCTCTAATCGGACCAGCACCTGCTTGCTCATCTTGTCACGGAGAGTGACACTCAAAGTGCGCGAGTGCGACGACTAGCATGACTAGTAACTGGCATCCGCGAACGCCAGGCGCCGGCAGCAACACATGTGTCAGGCTTTGCCGAAACCTTATTGTGCATGAATGAATGGAAGAATGGAAGATGCAGAGTGTCTGAGATTTTGGGGCGTCGGCCCGGCTGCGTGCGGCGCGGCAGTGAGCGGCGCATGAGGGCAAGGGAGGAGGCTGCGCATGTGTGATGGATAGGTTAGAGAGAGTGTGTGTGTGTGAGAGAGAGAGAGTGAGAGTGAGAGAGTGAGCGAATGGGGAAGTGAGAGGGAGGGAGGGAGGAAGGAAAGGAGAGAAGAAGGGAGAGAGTAAGAAAGTGAGAGAGGTTTAGACAATGCATTCATGAGACAGGGACACGAGAGCGGAACGATCTGCGGCCAGGGGGCCCTGGTAGGCTGGCTAATCACGAGTCACCGCGACGATCGCACTGTGCACAACAAAACAGTCTCACGGTCACCCAAAAGCGAAGGGAAGGAAAGGGAAGGAAACGTTAACGAGGCAGAAAGGATGACGCCAATGATAACGGGACAGAGTTCTCCTGGATCAGTGTCACGCCCGCCGACTCCGACTCCCCTCCAAGTGCACCTCCGACACGTCCCGACCTTTCCTCTCTCTCTCTCTCTCTCTCTCTCTCTCTCTCTCTCTCTCTCTCTCTCTCTGTGTGTGTGTGTGTGTGTGCTCCGACCGGCCGACCACTTGTTGACCTTTCCTTTCGCCGTCGTCGTCTATTATCTCAGGGAACCCATCCGATTTAAGGTGCGGTCAGCCAGCGTGCCCCGCAGCGCGCATCCCCGGTGTATGATACGGCGCTGCTCCTGTCACTTATCACTCATCACATCTCCAGCGTACTCTGGCCACGCCCTCCACAGGTGCGTACGCTTTTCCTTGTGGGCCTGCAACCCCCTTAACCCACTGTGATCACTGAAACCACGTTCTGCAGTCGACTGAAGCTATTCTGCTTCCTTGCTTCCTTCCTCCCATGAAACGGCCGGGCAGACTGGTGAGAGTGGTTTGACAATCCTGTACCGCAGAGCAAAGGGACCATCCCCATTGGGTTATTCGCCTGTCTCACAAGGAACAGTGATGTAAATGTGAGCGCAAGGGTACGACCTCAACGTACCTCCTCCCCTCCAATGTCAACTGAAGCGCTCCAGAGCCAAGTTGGTTTCAGTTCCACTTCGCTCTACGAGGCGGGCAGCTTTCTCGCTCAATGAACGCGGAAGCTCCATATGTTTGAAGCACGTTTGGAAGCTCCAAGCTCTATTTCGACATGGCTCCAACATAAGCTTGACCTGTGCCCTGACAATTTCTGCAACTTGCTGCTGGTGAGAGGTTCGGCCTGGATCCTTCAACAGGCTCTCAGCCCCTCAGGCTCTCCTCGGCGCCCCCTCGCCCGCTATGCTGCGGTTCGCCAGCCGCCGAAGCGGCAAAGCGGCACCGCGTAGGCGTAGTGGATGCCGTGAATTTGCATACAGTAAGTACATGAGACTTACCTCATAGACTGCTCGGCGAAACATCGGTACAGAGCAGTTTCCATACCTGGGGCGAACAACGCGTGGCTTTCGCTTTCAAAGTCTCCGTTGGCCAGGTCGTGACAGCGGACGCCAAGCGATCCTGAGAAGAATTGGCCGTCCGCCAAGTGCCCCAAGTTTGGTAGGAAGTGGTGTGCACGGCTCGTCTGGTCAACCCTGTCTCTGAAGAGTTTCCTTTCTCTCAGCAGTGCAAGTTCGATCCCAGGATCATGTGCTTGTCTTCTGCACCAACCCAAGTCGATTCACGACCACGACGCACCAGTAATGGCGACATCGCCTGGACAGGTTAAAAGCTAAAGGATACATACATCTATCCGTAGAGTACAGAGCGAACTTGAAAGCTCAAACCGGATGTCCCTGGTGCCCCTGATGAGAACCCTGGTGCACGTGCTGCGGGTGCGGCTGGTGATGTTGAAGCGGTTGATGAGCGGGATGTGCCTGATGCCCATGCTGGTGATGCGGATGTCCCGGGTGCTGTCCCGCATGAGATGTGTTCTCCACCATGGCGTTGAGCCACCCTGACGATCCGCCGATGGTGGCTAGCAGCGTCTCCATATCCACTTCGCCAGTGTCTTCCATCCCGCGCGAGTGAATCGGGCCCAAGCTGCCGTTGATCCAGTCGTCCCAGCCATCATCCAGGCTTTCGGCCTCCAAACCTGGCACCAATCGTTGATTCGCGACCGTCAGCGTGTTTGCTGCCTCCATCAGGGCAGCGTCCAAATCGATCTCGTGCTGCAAGGGCGACTTCTGCGTAGGCTCTGGTGGAACCGGTGCAAACGTCAGAGGTACAACCGAGTTGGGACTCTGCGTGAGACCAGCGGAGAGCTTATCCACCAAACGCCCGGCAAGAGTGTTGAAAGCTTGACTCATTCCACGCGCGTACGGCCAGCCTGAGGAGGGTTAGACAACCGTTGTCGAGCACGACGCACCTCGACAGAACCTATTGATGAAGGATTGGACGTTGCGAGTTTCTTCAATGGCGTTGGAGCACCACTGAGGATCATGGGCATTGGCTGGGTTTCCGCCATACTGCAACAGTGTGCACAACAACGTCCCTCCAAGACAGATGACAGAGTTGAATTGATAGTAATTCTGCTACGTCAGGTGTCGGATTCATTGCTGAGACTCACGTCGAAGAGCTTTCCCTGCGCTTGAATCTTGGCACAGATGTCCAAGGCTGTTGAAGTAGCCTCATGCAGCATCTTGATTTGCTCCGGTGGTGGGTTGGCCAGAGACCGAGGGCGATACAGCGTTGCGACCATCATGTAGTAGTACTGGTCAAACAAAGTCTTTTGGTCATCCTCGGGGCAGTCACCGGCGAGGGTCGGCCGGCCGATCGGGCGAGGTGTTCGAGCGTACCACTCGTCCAGTCGACCGTGCAGCCGAGCTGTTTCAGCCGGACTGACATTCGGACGTCTGTCATGCTTGCCGACTTCGACCGTCAAATCCCACATCGTCATCATATGTTTGCAGAACGCCACTGGTTCCTGGACGTCAGTACGCAGTCGTTGAGAGACACCCACAAAGTGCTCGCCCAAGGACCCTAGCGGATCGATCTGGGTTGGGAACTCTACAGTGATGATGTCCTTGTCGTTGAAAAAGATCTCGCTGTGAATGTTCCCAGCGACTGCTCTGTCCATCGAGAAGATGCCCCAGAAAAGCAGCCTTCGCCTGTTCTTCTCCTCATCCGACAGATTCGGAGGCGGCTGGCGATGGAGTTCGGTGGCTATGACGAGTTCGCCTACGATGGGAGTAATTGATACGTGGTCGATACCTCCCCAATCGTAGATAGCGGACAGACTCAGCAACGCCAGTGCAGAGATGCAGCTAACAGCCGGCTCGGTGTGCAGAATCGTATGGAGGTTGGCGAGAGCCCGATTTCTCAACAGTGACGTGTCGATTCTGTTGCCGTTGCCGCGCTGCGCAAGCCACACGCACGAAATGCTGAAGATCAGGAAGAGATTGTAAGTCTGCAGGGGTGTCGCGTGTTTATCAGGATCCGACGCAGCCCCTTGCGGGTATGCCATCTCCAGTCTGTGCTCACGTCAGCGCCACGATTTCATAAGCCACGGCGAGTAAACCACTCACTCGGTCATGAGGTCGACTCGTCTGAGGAACGGCCACATAGAGTTGGTCCGGATGAACACGTCCACCACCTGCAGAGCCAGCTCGTATGGCGGCCACGCAGCCGCAGAAGGCGTCTCACACACATCGTCATCGTCGGTTTCATGGATGCCCAGTTGTGTCGAGATGGCACTGATGACTTTTGGTGCTTGATGCCTACTGCGGACATTATCTGGGCCCTCGATTCCAAGCTCGCGCAGTTTCTCCTCGACGCGGGCGATCAAGTGTGGTGGCAAGATCTGGCTGCCAGGGTCGAGGTCCCGCGGGGAGCCACCGAGCAACGCTGACGGCGAAGGATGCTGGCCATCAGAATGACGTGATGAGCCTGGGAGTGCGTCGGGTGACAACCCAGACGTGGTCGGTGCGAGGGACGTGGTCGGGATCCTCGAGATGTTGGCGAGTTCTGGGACCCGCTCACGAATGATGGCTTCAAGTGCTGAAATGCGCCGGTCTTTTTCCTCCAAAGTCTTGACGAGGTCGGTGAGTAGCCTGTTGCGGGTCAGTGTCAGCGGCTCGAAGACTGTACCGCAAAAGTCTCAAAGACTCACTGGGGATTGCGTTGGGACAGCTTCAGGCCAAACACGCATTCGATGCCTCGTTTCTCGCACATGCTGCATTGCGGCTGCTTCCTGTCGCACTGCGATGATCAGCGAAAGAAGAGGGCTGAATGCTGAATGCTGAATGCTGGGCTCGAACTGACCTTGCGCTTACGCTGCTGGCAGGCTCTACATGATTGGAGCTTGGAGACCGAGCTGGCGGCGGCGGAAGACGGCTGAGGATGCTGATGAGGATGGGGATGGGACGGGTGTCCGGTGGCGGTTGCCTCTCGTTGGGAAGGAGGTGCCGGAGGCATGGCCCTAGGGTACGAAAGGGGGATGCGAGAGGCGTGACAGTGAAGCTGAAGTCGAGAGTGGGAACAGGGGACGGGGTGATGGGGTGATGGGGGTGATGAGTTGCGGATGGACGACGAGAGGGGATGGCGAGAGTGGAGGGTGTTGTGAGAGGGATGGATGGAGGTGGATGGATGGAGGGATGCATGCCCCATATGGCATCTGGCAATCGATCGCTTGGTCCGCAGCCAACCAGAATTGCGATCCCCGCCCGAGCCGCGCAAGCCGCACCTGGTTCGTCACCCGGGGTGGGGGCCCGCGCTAACCGACAGATCCCACCACGTGGCCCCGGCCCGCTGACCCTCCCCCCACCCTACTTGCACGGCACGCACAGACTGGACCATGCATGCCACATGCAGCCGTGGATTACGCGGACTCGCTGCCTGTGGCCACGTGGCCAGCCTGCGGGCGACGAAGGACGAAACAACAAGGACGACCTCTTGCATCCCTCTAGGCCCACAGTGCATCACCATTATTTATATTCTGAATCATCCTTGACCAGAGACACCCCCAACCCCCCCTGCTCCGTTCTCTCTCGGCGAGAGACCCAACCTTCACTCGCGACATCCCAGTATATACGGATCCATCTGGCACACGACTCCATTCATGTCACATCTGTCCCATCTGTCCCATCACTTGCTCGTCCGATCATCCTCGGACAACCCCCAGTTGCCGAAGTCCGACCCCTACCTCGACTCGTCGACACTCCGTCAGCCCACCTTGCACTGATACTGATATGATCAGCAATCAGCTTCTTCCCAAACGTTTGTCCTCGTCTTTCCGTTCACACACGGAGCAGCATGCGCCCACCATCATACACGTCCTTCTACCCACCGTTCCGAGGTGCTAGCAATGTTCCTCCCTCTCCATTGACTCCGCCTCATTTCCTCCCTCTCGCTCCACATCCCAGCAATGCCGCCCCCGTCGAGCCTCCTCGTCCGCTGCTGCCCCCTTTACCTGACGGCTGGACACGGAGCTTCCACGCTGTTCCGGCTGCCTACCCCAGGCAGTTGCGCGAAGCACACGGAGTCCTTACACGAGAGTCGCGACCCTTCGGCCCTGGCCCCGTTGGCAAGGAAAGCAAGGCTGAGCGCCGTGGGCGCATCAATCGGGAGGCGCTCGAAGCCACCAAAGTTCGTCTCCAAGCCGAAGAGTGGTCGATACAGGACGCGTTGGCCACAGCTCCAAAGGGCTTGTTCATTGCGGCTGAGCGATGGCGACGTAACAGTCCCCGCGGTGGAATGACGTTGGTCTGCACTCATCCAAACAGTACGCAAAAAGAAGTAGGTCAAACCTCAACTGTACTCACTGACCATAGCACTGGCACCCAGTCATGCACGAGCTACTGGCGATGGAGGGCCAAGGCAAGGGCCAGGTGTACGGGACAACGTTACCCACGCGCAACGACGGCCCTGTTGTCATCGATGATATCTGGCTGCTTGATGACTGCACCCATGGCATGAGTGTCGACTTGAATTGCGGTCTGATCGGTTCGGCTCAGACGTGGGAAGATACAGGTCGTGATATCCTCAACTTCGTGCTCCATGTCCTCCCCGGGGTCAAGAGCACGCCAGCTGCTGAACTTGGTTGGCAGCTCCCTTGGCTGCCGGAAGGTTCCGCACCTCTGGTTCATGTCATCGGTATGGGAGGCAGTTTTGGTGGTACGGGCCAGATCTGTGCTGCCCATGCCAGACCAGATCTGTTTCAGGCAGTGTTTTTGGTCGATCCCATGTGTCCGCCTCGACAAGTCTGGACTTTGGAGTGGGTTGAGCGAGAGGGCATCGACAAGACGGTCTTCCGCGCCCGCGACTCCTTGAAGCGCCGCGATACCTGGGCCTCTAGGCAAGAGGCGCGGGAGGCGATGTCGGCCATCCCCTTTTTTCAGCGATGGGACAAGCGAACCTTTGAACTCATGATCACCCACGGCCTAGTGCCTGTTGATCCCTCGAATCCCGATGGCTCGGTGACTTTGGCGACCCCCGGTTCTCAGGAATGCGCTGTGTTCGTAGAACCCACAGCTGCTGCTCGGGCTTGGGACAGACTCCCCACACTCAAGATTCCGACAGCGTTTTTGATGGCTGGGGATCCCGAGAGAACGCTTGGCGAAGCCACGACCCAAGAGCTTGTATGGCGCCCGCCGTTGGCCCGGAACGAGCGACTCATGAACACTGGTCATCTTGTGATGCAAGAGGACCCTTCGCAGACCGCTGCTGCAGCCTGGAGGATGCTTCACACACTTGCCGCGGGCGAGTGGGGCCGCTCCAGTGATGAAATCACGGCCTCTTGCACCACCATGGCCAAGCTTTAGGTTCTGCTCAAATGATAGATGTAGCTACAATGAAGCCGATGGGCTTGATCGTCAAGCATATGCACCGCATTCCTTGGACCGTAGATCGGGGACTGCCATACGGCTGCATGCTTGAGCATGTGTGTTGATGCATTCGGTTACGTTATCGCAGGTTCTGGCATCTTTTGGGTGCGCACCATTTATTCCCATTCTGACCCTCTCAGAAGTGATCTCATTGTTTCTCCTGCCCGTGTGCTCGCAATCGTGAGTATGCTTTCACGCTGTCTTGGCAGGCCCTCAATGGCTTCGAGCTGATGTGTTGTGTGATTAGATTAGCACTCTGCGTGAGCACTGACATTCATTAATCCCAGCTCCCGAACGGCATGGCAATGATGACTAAGGCTTGAGAACCATTATCTTATCTCTCATTTGGTTCCGCGTCCCTTAACCACCGTCCTCCGCGCCCCACACTATAAAAGCAACTGGCGGCGCTGCACGTTTCGCTCAAGCCTCGAAAACGAACAAGTCATAACTCTTCATCAAGCACAAATAAAGCATGGCTGAAACAGCAAGCCGTACCACCTCAGCCCAGGAGGAGGCGGCCTGGCTAGCGCCGTCCCAGGGCATGTCCTACTTCCACAATTCCCACAAGCGAACGTTCAACCGCTCCTACACCCATGCCTACGACTACGCGGAACAAGGTCAAAACCTCAAAGCCTTCCTGAGGGAAAGCTACAATCTTGTGATTCACCTCGGAAATCACCACCGAATTGAGGAGAGCTACATCTTCCCGCTCTTAGCTCGTAAGCACCCGGCCTTCCGGAACGACGCCGAACACAAACTTTCGCACAAAGCCATTCATGACGGACTGGAACAATACAGCACGTTCTTGCGCGACGCCATGGCTGACGAGGTCAAGTATTCACCGGACAAGCTTCGTGAGATTCTTGACTCGTTCCGTGAGCCGCTGATGCGGCATTTGGACGACGAGGTCCGCGACCTGCAGCCGGATTCGCTCAAAGCTCATGGGTTTACTCTGACAGATGTGCGGGCTTTACCATTCTGACATTGCTTGATAGAATAAAGACCGAGTCACCTGTAGCTGATAGAACTAGCCTTAGTGGCTATGCACCAGACGTAACAAAAGTCCCAGAGGGCAGTAACACTGATCGCTGCAGAGCATTACCGTACACCAAGGATTTCAAAATGTTCGTTCAATGCGCCACACAAGAGCTAATGCACGGCCGTACACAGATTACATACAACAGACATGGCCTACAACCTTCATTCAGTCATCGCCATCCCTCAGTAGGAACTCTGGCATCACATATTCAGCAACCTCGACGTAGGCTTCAGCGAGGCCTACAAGGTCGCATGCAGCCTGCAGCTGCCACAGGCCCTTGTCCACTGGGTCCCAGTCACCGGTTTCCGTAAAACGGAAAGGGGTTCGCTGCAGTGTTTCGATGTCCTGTTGATTGCGAGGCAGAAGGTTTCTGCCGTCGTCGAGAGGGCCACGAGCGGCACACATTCTCAGAAGCGCTAGCGCCAGCAGAAAGCTAGAGCTGGAAGCTTCCAGCCTCTGTGACTGATCTGTCAGCGCCCTGGCGAACAAAGATACTCACCAACTGGACAGCCTTGATCTTCCAGTATACTCTCCGGTTGTCGTTGGGCTCGATCCGCTTGATCGCGTCACCAAAAACCTGCTGTCAGATTCTGCACGCTACGAGAGACTCACTCGATGCAGATCATCTTCACTTGGAGAATTGTACGTCACCACGGTGACGAGCTGGTCCCTGGGATCTACTCCATACACCACCGGCGCATCCCCAACTCCTATCAGGCCTAATGCCGCCACGCATTTACATGCGGGATCTGAAGCACCGCGCCCAAGGTGACCAGCCCACTGGGTCACGAGCCCTTCAATGTCACCGGGTCCGGGAGGGTCGGCATGAGCGCTGGGCCAACGTTCGAGGGACAGCACCTGAGGGAGGAATGCAGTCGACGAAGGAAAATGCTCCCCGTACCAAGACGTCAGGATTGTGAAAGTCTCGCGGCCGACCTCCTGATTTTCGATCACTTCCTTGAGTGCGCCCCAAATCTGAGACAATACTAAGGTGCCAGCTGTCGACAAGACTTGAGCAACCTCATCTCGGCGCGTCCTGACGTTGCTCCATTGCGCGTGAAAGGGAGGTATCAGCTGAAGGTTGGGAAGCATGAAAGCGGGGGCAAAGGAGGGCTGTCGGTCGGACACCTCGTCCTTCCACCATTTGGAGAAGGCTCGTCGGTCGGCCTCACTGTCAAGCGTTTCCACAGGAGGACTAGGGCAGTGCCGGAAGATCTGGTGCAGCCATGAGGGGCGCCATTCAGACGGGTCTGACTGCCCGTTAGCGAACTTGGATAGGTATCGTCGCGAGCTCACTGAGGTACGTGGACGCTTAGTTGGGGCCATAGCAGCAGCTAACCTGGCTTGAGAACCTGCTGTAAAGGTGCGATCAAGCGTGTCCAGATCCTTGCTGATCTCGGGACATGTGGTCGCTCAGCCGTGCCAGTTGGTCCGGACCTTGATCAGGTGGATGGGAGAGGGACCAAGTGTAGAGTGCAGTTCGAATGCCGGTGGGTGACGGATTGAAGTGCGAACAGTGCTTGAGCTCCAGTCGGAATCATGAAGAGAACTCGGCCATGTTGCCTGTAAAAGGGGGCCAAGCGAAATGGATATCACAGAAGCAAGGCGCGTCGTGACCGTATTTTGATTCCGTCTTGCACAAACAAGACCACCGGCCTGATGGTGCCTGGATGTGCCCTCCTTACCCAGAGCCTTGTTGCTCCGTCGCCGCTTTGTTATCTTTGACAACCTTCCTCCTTCCTCAGCCTCATCCGACTCCCCGGGCGCCGGCCGACCACTGCCAGCCACCAGTCGACAGCGCCATGTCCACCTTCACGAAGCCGGCATTTCTCTCTGAGGACCTCTGGAGAAGGTGTCTGCCTGCTCTTCAGCAGGTTGGTGTCATGCGGTCCGGTTCGCTAGACGGCAGGTGGGATCCCAAGCGCCCTTTGTTCAGCGAGCAGAACGCACTGGCGTTTCAGGCTCTTGTGGCAGACTACGTTCGAGTCTGTCTGAGACTAGGAGAAGACATTGGCGATAGAGCCGCCATTCGACTGCACCTCGGCATCCATGTCGACGCCGACAAGGTCACTTTCGCTCTTCCTCAAGTACTCTGGTCCAAGTCCTTGGCTGAGCAACGTCAGGCGGCGGCCCTCATCAACCGGAGATACCAACCTCGATCGGGGTGTCCCTGGGGCTCGTCATGCGTTGAAGACATACTTCTCCGGTCTTCGGAACCGCCAGGAGTTGCGGAGGACCCTAGCCTCGGCGGAGTTCGCCCAGCGAGCGAGGAGTGCGGACGCACCACTGCTCAGTCGAATCCTGGCAGGCTTCCAACGGCAGAGCACCCTCCGGTGTCTGTTTCGGTTCCGATCTCCCCTCCTCTTATCCCGTTCCCCCCGTCATTGGTCTCGAGTACGCCGATCAGCTTGCAAGAAGTTAGCTCTGGCTACGAAAACGAAATCTCAGCGTATGACCCTCACGACACGCCGCTAGGACGTATACGTATACAGCGTGAGCGTAGTCTGCAGCCGGATCATTCAATTTTGCGGTGTCGTTCACCGGCCCTTCCTGAACGGCGACCCAACGCCCTGGCCGACACTCCGGTAGCTCGTCGACAGGATGAGCGCACGCTGCAGCTGTCCCGATCATCTCCGCCTGTTCATTCGCTGCCCCTTCCTGAACGGGAGCTCGCCGTTCAAGCGGACATCGACGATGAGCCTTTCGAGATGCCGCCGGAACTAGCATTCGACTCTCATGTTCTGGATACAACCCAAGGAACAGATGAGCCGCCTCGCCCGTTGAGATCAACATCGGCACCGCATACGAATGACCCCTCGCCTGCCGCTGCGCCAACACCTAGGACTGTCAAGATCCGACCTTGCTCGCGGTGCACGGTTCGTGGCCATTCTTGCGGTGCACCCCCTGCGGGGAGCCAGCCGCGGACGAAGCGCCCGGCCTGCGTCCAATGCGCCAGGTCGCATAAGACCTGCGACATGAGAATTGTCGACGAGGCTGACGAGGAAGAGTATCAAGCTATCTTGGAAATGCTCGAGGAAGTCGAAGCAGCCTACGACCACGATATGCCCAACGACATCAGTCCCTGGGTTTGGATGCTTGAGACCACGGCGAAACGACTCCAGGAAGTGCCATGGTGATAAGGGCAGCGGCAGCTGTTCCTGTAGCATACAGCCTGTTGTATCCGCAACGAAACTTGTACTTGATATAGACGTTGTAGTAATGCAAATCGCTTCCGTATCCTCTAGGCCAACCTGCACGTTCAAGTGTCCATCCGACACATCCAACACGGGAAGTCAGCGAGGTGACTCTTATCATCACGTGATGGAACCTCCACCATTGTAACCGCCAACCTGCACCTTCGCGCCTCTGTTTGTGTACTTGTGTTCATCGACTTATCCAATGATTCTCGTCGGCCCGCCTTGTACCACCACCAAGTCGGGAACCTGATTACTGCCCAAAATGCCTCCAGTACTGATTACTGCGTGTGTGTGAATGCTGACGTACAGAGAAGGAAGAAAGCTCTGCCTCTTCCCCGTTCCGCCAGCCCAAGCTACCGCCGCGATCGACCTGGGACTTCCCCCGTGAGTTCCGCTTGAGAGAGGGCGTTGTTCTGACGCCCAGGGTCCACCTGCAACCGGCGCATACGCGACACGGAGTACACGGAGCCAGACCTCTCAGCGTGACCATCGCAGTGCTGGACCAGCCAATACCCAGACGCATGGCGCTCGTGACCGGTCTGATGGTGGCGGTGGCTCAGCGTTGGGAGGGGGCGCAGAGCGCGACCATACTGAAGAGGCGGAGGTGATTGAAGAGGGTGAGGAGAACGGTGGCAGTGAAGAAGTCGACGATAGTGGAGACAGTGAAGGAATATCCACCAGCAGAGACGGTTCGGACACTGCGCCTCAAGTTTGGACAGAAGACTGGGCGATAGAGAACGCCAAGCGGTTGTCGTACATGTCACCAACTCAACCGCTGTGGGTTGAAAGAAGGCAGCAAAGCCAGGAGAAGCAAGCAAGAATAGTAAGTCGATCTCTGAAACCGCCTCTGACCGACCACAGATCCAGGCTTTCGTTGAGGCTGAGAAAAATCGCCATGTGGTGATTGCGGTACCTCCCTCGATGGCTTGCGAGGGATGTCGAGGGGGCTCCACACAGGAGTCCTTCGTGTGCGCCATCATCATCTCCAAGGGAAAGAGAAGTTGCGTAGGCTGTGGCTCAAAACCGTGCAAGTTTGATCGCAACTTCAGAAACATTCTCCTAGCATCCTGCAAGCGACAACTTCAACAACTGCGAGGTGCTTTGTCTGCTCGTGTCGAGGCTTCCACGACCACGACCAGTTGCGATGATGACGATACAAGTGATCGACATGGACCCGATGATGCTGCCAAGTCTGTCCTGCCTCGAGTTGAGGAGGTCTTGGGCTCATTCTGTAGCAGGTATCCGGATAATGAGGAGCAGTGAAGAGTAGGCACTGAGACAGTCTGTGGAGTGGTTGTATTGTAGTGTATCAGTCTATGTATGTATGTGCAGCTAATTGTTTATCCCTGCCAACCTTTGCTCCTAAGCATCCCAAATCAAGAGCCTCAAGGCGAACTTTGGTGCGATTTGTTGACGTGAGACGCTTTTGCCGAAGGTCTTCCTGTGTATTCAGCGAAGATACTTGTTCTGCCACGGCTGTTCCGAAGGTACTTCGGCAGCGTTTGACCGGATAACGGCTTTATCCTCAGTTGTTCCCCCCCCCTTATCCTTGCGTTTTCCGGCATTCTTCCGAGATTGATGCGCCGGGACTTTTTGAAAGCCACGTGGTTGACACGTGGTTTTGAACACCTATGAAAATCTCGAAACTGTCTGGGGCCTCCTCCGGCCTTGGGGGTAAATTGAACACCTGCAAGCCCAAATTTGACAAACTCCGCAGGCGTTGCGCAAGCACGAAACCGCGTAGGTCCCGTGAGGGTCTGGCGCACCTGGGACTACTTTCTCCACACAAGTTCCGACCAACCATTTGGCTTGCACGTTGGGTCGTAACAGAGGAGTTGGAGCATTCAAAGCAAGGGGTTCTTAATGCACTATTCAGTACACTAACAGGTCTTTCTGAGGTCAAGTCGTCAGGCTCGACCTTTAATATACTTTAGGCAGTGCCCTTGGTCGAAACGTGGTGCATAGTGGGCCCACTATCTGTTGAACCTGTCAAACGACTGCCTATCGATACGGCCTAGGGGAGTTTCGCTTGCTCTATCCGCCTACCAGGTTTCAGGCCGATTGGAGGACAGCTCAGAGTCCAGAAGGGAGTTTTAACTGGCGATTGCTATACCCTTTTGGGGCTGTTCTTTCAGCACAGTGGATTTACGGGAATGTCTCTGGTTTCCTTTGTGGGTTTCCATGTTCTAATACAGGGACTAGATGACTATCACCCTTCGCGTGCCTTTCCCTTCCCAGCGTGTGTGCATGCCAGTTCATCCGGACTGGAAGTATGACTTCTCCTCATTGTGTAGTTGCAGGAAACGACGGCGGCTGACTGGAGCAGGGCAGATACATGTTGGCAACTTGTGGACCCTGGCATTGTAAACTTCCATGGGCTGTTATGTGCGGGATCAAACCAGACAGCTTCCCACAGAGCCTCGCAGTGGTCTAGCGGTGCTCGAAACGGACCTGAAAACTTTTGAATTTCTGGCCCCTCCCTGGTCAACCATCCCGTCTGCTCAAACTCCCGCCTGTATGCCTCTGAGATATACCACGACAACATTTCTAAAGTATGCATCACAGCGCCCTGGTATCCTGGCAGAACAAGCATGCTACCATGCCCTCCCTGAGAACCTCTCGCACCGAATCATGACCGAGCTCAGAAGTGCATGGGGCTAATCATGCAAGTGAAGAAGGGGAGGCTGATGCGCGACTTCCAAGAGACCTCATGAGCCCATGAATGTACCTTCAAGGAGTAGGAAAGCTGGCTGAAGGGAGAAGAACGAGTGTCTGAGCACCACTGTGCAGGCAGACGCTTGTCTCGCGTTAGTGGCCTCTAGCCTACTCTAGGACAGAGTCGTGTCACAGAGTGACTGACGATGGTTTCGCAACGGTACGGCCAAACTTTGGGGTCGCATCTCCCGAAAGACCGGCCAAAAGAGGATTTAGAGGGGCTGGATCAAGTTGCGACGCTTTGCTACGGTGCAGTCCAAAAATGAGCACAAACGTCTGACACAGTAATTGCCATTTCAAGTGGGCAGGAGCACACCACAACTTCGAGATGCCCTGCCCTGGAACTTGATAAAAGAGGCTTGGGAGGTGCTCAGAATCAAGAGAGGTGTTGTGCAAGGGTGCAATAAAAACAAACCAGGGGAAACGGAGCACAGCTGAAGGAGTTATGGTCCTGTCAAGCAGGGAGATGCATGATAAGATCTTATGTCTCGAATGGCCCCCGAGAAAGAGATCTTGAAGCTGTATGCAGGAGAGAGTTGCGACATAGGTTGTATGCAGTGGAAACAACGAAATCACTCGAAACGGAGCACAGGTGACTCAGTGATGGTTAACGGAAGGAAGGGCGTGTAAACAACACGCATGGCAGCACGTGGGTTAACTAAGAACTCCGTCCAGCTACCCTCAAGGCATTGGCGACACCAGTCTGGCATAAATAGGCATCGATCCAAGTGGACTGACGACACACTGGGTCTTATCCAGCGCCTTCGTTCTGGCAAGAACCGATCTCATACTATGGTCAAGAGCTCTGGCGAGCGGTGAGGCTACAGTCTGTGACATCTTCGCATCTATGTGCACAACACAGTTGCCTATATACAGCGCCATCACACGCGCAGACGCGTCGCAGGATGTCATCGGTCGTTGTCCGCTTGAGATACTTGACTTCACACCCGTTAGTACGCAGTTGTGTCACCCCTGTAAATGCACGCGACGTCGCAAATGCAGGGCGAACGCGCTCAATTTTGGAGGATAACCAACTACTCTTGCATCTTGGCAGAGACCGCGTAGGTCGCAAAACCCAGAACCTCCTCTGATCACAAGTGGGAGCCCAGCACGTGAGGTACACGTGATTCAAACCCTGACTACCTAGGTTTCCCACGCTTGCTTCAGCTGGTGGCTGGTCTCCTCCACAGTGAGGCCACATCTTCCACGCCTGCCCTGTTACGGAGATATCACCCGCGTTGGAACTCTGGGTGTCGTCCCTTAGCCGGTGTACTGACACCGGTAACAATCTTCCCATGATCAGAGTACCAGACAGTCTTTCAATATTAACCGCTCAACAGCTCCTTGTGCATACTCTGGTTCTACTTTAGAAGAGCAGGGCTTGTTCTAGGGAATTCCAGCGCGTAAGACCCACGGTGGGAGTGAATCGCCTAGAAGGATCATGTTTTGTGAAGCTGCTCATCGCATACCCAAGCCTATGGAGGACACTGGCAACCGCCTCAACCAACATAGAAGAGCCCGTGTACGCGCCATTGTAACATATTGGCAATGCCTTCAGCTTGGTCGGAGTAGACGAAGCGGCGGTTCCCAGACAATTGCCATGACAGATTGATCGCCACTTGCCACAATTCTTACTCATGCCGTAGGGGAAGTTGGTAACAGGGGGCATGAAGATCGACCGAGGGATGGGACTACCACACCAGTACGGTCGTCAGCGCGCCCAAAGGACCAAGGACGTCCGCCATACTACTGCGATCTCAGAGCAGTCCGGAAATTTTCATCAAGGCATCGGTGATCTCATTCCGGGTTGGCTTGCGTGTTTGCAAACGGCCATGAAGGAACGAAGCTGCACGGCACGGCACAGCGTCGCACATTTGCGTCCTCTGCAGCTTCTGGGGCTTGTCTCGTTGTCCGATGCCAGCCCGCGCTCTGGTGCCGCGCCTTGGCTCAGTACCACCTACAGTCAGTTACAGCACGTGATGGTATCTCACCTCATAGTCGTCAAGAGGAATATCTCGTGATTACGCGATAGGGGAGACACGCTGTACTACGTGACAGAGCGTTTCATCACCAGTCGAGTAGTGAAGATGGGCAAAAACGCCGAGCTGGAGGTGCAAGGCAGTCATAGGGCACTGACACGGCTCCTCGCGGTGTATGGCTCGGCTTCAAGCACTCTTCCTGTGCTTTGGCACCGTAAGTGAGATGAGCTTTGCGGCTGCCAGGAGATGCTGCACATACGTTCGACAGCCGCTCAAGCAGTCTTCTCGGTAAAGAAGCGCACGCTTTTAGCGCACGTTATCGGTAGCCATTAAGCCGTGAAGTCCCCTGTGACGTAGAGAAGCAAGGTGCAAAGCTCGAGCAGTAATGGTTTGATGGCTGAAAAGATCATTGCGGAAGTTCTGTTGCAAGCCAAACCAGCCACTGCAAAAAGCAGGCAGTGTTGAGCCCGATGGGTCCTGCTCAGCTTATGCGACCTTGTCCGGCTCGTCTGTTAAGCGCGACGCCGTTGAAACTCGATATCCGAAGCCGTGCTGGGCGGGTTTCGAAGATCATACAGTCATGAGAGCATCAGTTACGATCGTATAAGGTCCATGCTCGGCGAGCATATTACGACCCGGCCATATATCTGCCGAGTCGGCTATGGAGCGCAAGCCACAGCCTCCACCGCAGCACTCGCAGCAAGGCACACGACCATGGTGCGTCGTCCCGCATGCATGGAGGTGATGTACTGTTTAATGGGCGAGTGCGCTGTTGCAAGGGACTAACTTGCCTTATCGTCCATCCATTCGTATTATTACACAGGAGTAATCTTATCAACAGTTCGGGATCTATGTCGCAGGGTATGGTCACGTGGCATCGGCGATCAACCAGTTCCAAGGGTCCTCCACTTTGGCTGCCTCCTCTCAACGCTTACGCCCAATGCGTTTGAACTGGCGTCCGAAGAAGTACCAGAGGAATCCCAAAAACCTGAAGAAGGTCAGACCAAAGGTCCCCCAAAGAATGACGGCGAAGTAAACCTGGCTGTCAGCGAACATACGCTTCTGCACTCACAGTGCGACGCTTATTCATCTCTGAGCTCTCCTGAACGAGAGCATCTTCAACACATTGCTGGCTGTATCCGTCTTTCTGATCCTTGCAGCTTCTGACATGTTCGGCGGTCAGGTCCTGGCCGTTGTCGATGCCGAAGATCATGATGAGGGCGGCGTTGCACAAGAGCCAGAAGGCCACAAGATTGGTACGGAACGAACGGTTCGAGTCCTGGTCGGGTCAGACGCGCTCCGGATTGCCACGGTGATACTCACGTCGGCGCTGACCTCCTCCTTCTCCTCGACCTTCTCTGGTTTGGTGAGGGCGCGGTCCTTGGCAACCCTGTATGCTTCCTCGATTTGCTTCTCGTCCAGAACGGTGTCCTCCACAATGATTGAGCCTTCTTTGGTCTTCTCGGCTTTCACTGCAGGGAGAGCGTCCGGCTTGTCGGCGCCCTTGGTTCCCCAGGTAACGTCGTGGAGGTTGCAGAAAGCGTAGACGTTGAGAACGTTGGTGAAACTCGGAGCCATGAGCATATACTGAGGGAACGACGTGAACATGTGCCAAGGATCGCCCTGGTGATGTCAGCAGTCGATTACGTCGCAAACATACGTAGATAAGTGACGCGAGGAGGTAAATACCGACCGTCGACGCGATGGCTGCCAGAAGCACTGCATTCTCTTTTTCGAAGAACAGATTCTTGATCTTCTGAGCAACCGAATCGTTTCCACCCAAGGCCTCGGAAAAGGATTTGACCATGAGCCAGACTGCGCAAATGACGAGGTAAACTGCAACCACCGCGTACACACTGAGAAGATGTCAGGAGTAGCCTGAAAAACGAACTCACATGAACGTAGCGAGGTACAGGCCTTTCTCACCTTTGGGCCTACTTCCAAGGGCGAGGATGAACTGCATGGCGAGGAAGGCCAAGTAGATCCACATCAGAGCCGAGTTCACCCAGAACGTGATGGTCTTAGTCCCGAAAATGTATACCGGGTCCTTCCCTTTGGGCATCATGGTGATGATGATAGAGAACGTGAGCCAGAGGTTCGCCAATGCGAACCAGGAGAAGATCAGAGTGATGATGTTGTAGACCGCTTGGACATGGAAGAAAAACATGCTTGCATGTCAGCGCGGCAAAGACCAAGCACACTCACCGAACAATACCGTGACCACTCCTGTACAGCCTGTAGAAGCGGACAAGAGAGTAGACACCTGCCGCGAAGCTTCCGTTCAACCAACGGCGACGCTGGCCGATCAGCTCGGCAGCCTGCTCCGGAACATCAGTTTCGGCCTGTGTATCAGTATCATAAACTTCGGGAGACGAGTGCTTCGGGGAGCAGGGGTGTTGCAAGAGCGTAGCTGCAGGCAAACTCACTTTGGACGGTTTCACGTAGGCAAGCTTCCACCTTGCGCCTTGCTTTGCGACGAGCTCGAAACAGAGAATGCGATCTTCGGCCAAGAACATGTTCTTCTGGAAGATGTTCATACCGTTGATTGCCTTGCTTCCGAGCCGAGCGGCAAGAGTGTGGTCGCCGTGAAAGTACTGCTCGAGCGGCCGGCCGAGAATAGCTTTATACCTGTACGCGGAGAACGCTCCGGGCAGGACGGAAACGTAGCCAAAACTACTCTCCAGAGGCTTGTCGAGAATGTTGGACATCTTGTACTCGAAGTTCTGTGCAGCGATGAGGGGGTTCAGAAGTTTCTTGCCACCCTTGAGCATCGCGTGAATCTCTCCGCATGCACCGCCAAGGTTTTCATCGTTGTAGAAGGCTTCCCAGACTGGAGTATTGTCAGTGACGGAGTGACTGCAGGTCGTACTCACGGTGATAAATGGCCTTGTGGCCCGGCTTAGTCCCCGCGTCAAGCAGAACACAATACTCCGGCTGCAGGTGAGGACCGATAGCATTGAAAAGCCAGCGATGGGAGTTGATCTTCTTTCCGTTCTCCTGCTTCAGCAGAACGATGAACTGAACGGGCACGAAGTTGTCGCGGACGTCGTCCGAACCACCCGCTCGCGGCACAACCAGGTTGAGCTTTGGGTCAACGGACAGCTGTGTTGTATACTGTTTCATAAGCAAACATCAAGGATCACGACCAACCTCAAAGATATGCGCCGTGGTCGGCTTTCCATTGACCGACTCCTTCACGACGCCGTCCTGGAAGATGCCAATGGTCGCAAAAATGTCGAGAACTGACTTGTCCATTGGCTTGAGACCATCAGCGATCAAGGCAACCGTGATGCGCTGCCAGGCCGCGCGGCCGTTCTCCATCGAGTTGCTGTCGCGCCAGAACTTGGACCTGCAGATTATATCAGACACATGGACGACATGCACAATGTAAGTGCTTACTTTTGAGACTTGCAAATGTCACGAATATTCTCCATGACCGCATGGAGAGTGCGCGAGTACAACTCCTTGTCTTCATTGTCTTCCAAATCAGTCACACAGCTTCGGAAACAGCCACCTACAGCTTGTGACAGCGATCAGAAGCTCGGTGTCTCGCCCATAGTTTGAAGCGCGAAGGCTCCAGCCGTTCTCCTTGGTGAAGTCGTCGGGGTCGCAGGTCGCGGCAGTGTAACGCATGTGCCTTGCCTCGTCAGCACTTTCAGCTGCTCCTACCCCAGCGCATACAAACTCACGAGAATTCATTCTTCCCACCTTCGCCTTTCCCTGCCATCTCGCGCCACCTCGGTTCAAACTTCTCTTGGATTGCGGGAGGAACTTTGTATTCTTGGATCCAGTGTCCCTTTTCCGTGAGCTTGGTCTTTCGAGTCTTGCCACGGCGCATAGTTTGGCGGCGCATGAAATCGTTTTCGCGCAATGCCCTGGGGGTCGGGAAGGCCACGGGCTCATGCTGAAGGAAGGCAAGGCCGGTGCCGGGAGGCCGAGGTCCGACAGATGCGTAGGCACCCTGCTTGTTGAGAATGCCCGCCGGCGCCGTAGGAGCGGGGGACGGGTAAGTTGTTCCATACGCATCATAGTTGTTGCCGCTCTGAGCAGTGAAGGGGTCGTGAAAGCGGGCACTGGGGGCAAGTCAGGAAGCCGTCAAACGCCACAGACGAGAGGACTCACGCATCAGTCAGAGGGATGCTCTCCTCTTCCTGGTAGTTGGAGAAGTATCCGCTCTGGTTGCGCTCAGACATGTCATCGAAGGGGTCATTGATGGTTGTCCTGGACGCAATGGAAGCTGCGGGGTCTGCACCGTAAGGCTGGGCACCTAGGTCGGTCAGTTGGACGCTGGTTCGCGACGTGGACCTGGCTGGGGCAGGTGGAGTCGGCGCCTTCCTAGGCGGGTCGTTGAAGGGATCCATTGCGGCGTGTCCCTTGTCGTAAAGTGCGAGGGATCAGATCAGCTGGGTTTTGAAGCGGATAGTGGACAAGGAGTGCGACTGGTCGTGTGGTGCTGTAGAGGGAAGAGATAAGCAACGGCGACGATCGCATACGGGTTGTACAGCTGCGGACCGAGGCGAGCAGCAGCGACTGCGGGGTCGCGCCGGGTTGTTTAAGAGTGGAGAAGAGGGTAGGAGGTTAGAGAGAGTCGGTTGCGGAAGTGGAAGAGGTGGAGGAGATAATTAAGCGGGCGGGTGTGAGCAGGCAAGAGCCAGTAGCCAGCAGACAATGGTCTGGAGTTGAAGAGCTCGGCCGGTGAGCGGAAGAAGTGTGTGAGAGAGAGTGTGTGTGCGTGTGTGCGAGTGTGCTGTGTGAAAGTCAAAGAAGAAGAAGAAGAAGCAGTGAGGAGGCACGAGCGCGGTGCGGTGTCAGTTGAGCTGTGAGTGAGCGGCAGAGCGACAGAGAGGGGCAAAGCGAGACCTCGTTGCGTTGTGCAAGCGAGCGTTGCGCGCGGGGCACGAGGCGCGAGGTTGGCCAGGCGGGGTACGGGGTACGGGGTTGCGATCGTTGCGAGGTTGCGAGGTTGCAGAGTGCGCCAAGCGCCCGCCCACACAACAGGCATGCAGGCATCAGGATATTAGGACTGAGTGAGATTGAGATCGATCCTGTGCAGCGGCGTAGCGTGCACCGCGAACGTGCTGTCCGACGACGTGCCATGCTCCGGGCCTTCCGACATGTGTCGGTGACTGGCAGAGCTCAGCATCTCGACTGTCACGACCTGCGCCCGTGCGGATGAGCGCGAAGGCGTGGAGGCACACGGACAGTCGTCAAACTGCGGGGTCGTAACGAGACCAAGAAAGGGGGCAGACATCAGGTCGGGCGCGGCAGGGACTGGTCAGTCCGCAGTCCAACGCGCCGAGGCCTTGCATGGCGCATCTCGCAGCTCGTCGGCACGCGGCACGGCCAGCACGCGCATACGCGCACCTTCGTCCCTGGGCGCACGCAAGTAGTGGTAGTCTCCAACATTGGCGCGTCTGGATCGAGGGCACCTGCGGATCCAAGTAAGGCTGTGCGCGGCGCGACGTGCAAGGCAGGGGCGCAGGGAGGTGTCGGAGGTGTCTGAGTGTGCCTGTGCGCCAACGGGGGAAGCATGCTGTCGCAGGCTCAGTCAGCGGCCGGCAGAGAGGGGGACAGTGCTCGAGGTTGAAGAAACGGTCACGTCGCCTTTGCCGCGTTGGTCCGGGACAGCCGGCGCGGAAGGCAATGGTCTAAGGTGCAGCGGCGATGCAAAGTTGCGGTGAAGTGGTGCTGCGGGGAGACATGTGAGATGTGATGGGCGGCGGGCGATGGACGCGATGGACGCGACGGATGCGAGTGAGGAACACGACAGCAGAGGGCGCTCAGGGAGCTTGGGAAGGGCAAGCATGCCGAGCGTGGAGGGCGGAGGAGGGTGGAGGTCCTTGTTTCGCAGTCATCGGTGCGAAGGGAGGCGGCCGCGCTGCGGGCGGGGGCGGTGTGCCCCGCTAGGCTGGCATGCCCAGCTGGGCCTGGAATTGGCCGGACCCCCTTTTGCCTGCGGGTTCAGCGCAGCTAGCGTGTCGCCCACGCGTAGCCCCCTGACGTATGGCGTGCCCCAGCATGCATGTCCAGTCGTATCCAGCACACAATTCGAAGCATACAAGTCCGCTCGCTACCTCCGCGTACAGATGCATACAGCGCTGCGTATAGCAAGTGCGCCACGTGCAACAATGTCACGAATGCGCCAGCGCGTCTGTGCTTCCGCCCCCAGATCCCAGGATCTGAGCTTCTGAATTCTTGTTGCGATCAAGACGATCAAATGTCTAATGTCTGATGCATGTCCGGACGACTTGAAACGATTGCGCTCGGATCGCCCAGTTACGTGTCACAGACAGGGCCAACAGGATTCCAGGGATCTAGGGATCTACTCATCCCCCAGTTTTGGGGTATCATGTCCCGACCATGTAACCAAGTTCGCGACGTTGGCGCGTCGGGGTCATGCGCAGAGCAGGCAGACAATGCGCACAGCTACTCTCAGCGTCAGTAGACTCGCACTCGGCCTAGCGGTCTCTATCCCTGCCGGGTCATTGCCCCTGAAAGCTGGATTCCTGGAGCGCACCGCTTGTCGATCGGCGACCGTTTCAGGCGTGATGCATGCTTGCTCGTCGGACCAGAAGTTCGCTGCCCGGCCCACCGGAATAGCTTGCCGAGAAACCTCTGCGATACGGGCTTGGGCAACGGGGAACTGTGGGAGATGCACACGGGGGAACGACCGTATATACTCTAACCTGAGGCCGATCAAGCCGCAAGGCGCAGAGGCGCTGAGCGCGGTGGGACGGGCTTTTACTGTGAGCGGCCGCGATTCTGAGCCCGTCGCGGATCGCAACCACCCGAGCTTTTCGAGACAGCATCAGGTTGTGGATTCTGCGAATGCTGCGAAACGAGATATGTACATCCAGGCTAGCTGCTAGTCATTAGGTGCCGCACACATCCCGCATTGATCATTGAAAAGGACGCCGAGCTGAAAAGTGTCCCCGGCCGGTGCAACGCTCAACTAGCAGGTCAGGGGGAAGCGTCTCCAGATGCACTGGCGTCAACATGGTGTGCGTTAGGCAGGCTGCCGGGTGTTCCCTGGCCTTGAACCAAGCCAACACCGAGGGCTGTGTGACCTTGAGGGTTCAGGGGCTGGATGTCCGCGCCGCAGGTGGCCGGGGCTTTGCTGCGACCTGCTGCGGAGCTCTATTCTTGTGCCTCCAGACGTGCTCTGGGCTCCCTGTACTATTCCTTTCACTTTGAACATAACTGATCAGCATCCTGCTGCAGATTTGAGCCGAACAATCAGAAATAGTACTGCAGTTCGACAACTGATGCAGACACTCCAGCCTGGGGTGCCTTTCCCACAGTCGCCCGTGACCTCTTGGCGCAGGGAGTGCGAAGGGGCCTGGGCGGCGCACACCCATAGTATTGCTCCTCCAGTATTTGATTTGTCAAGATCTAGAAGTTCAAGTGGTTCAAATAGACAACATCCAWGTAATTCAAATGCATTAGGACTAACATTTAACGGGGTTTGGAGCGGGTCGTGGTGATTCGTCGTCCATCCCCGCAGAGTTCCGATGACGCTCGCGAACAACTTGCTGTGCATGAGGAGGTATCGTACGGAGTTGGTTTGGCTGGCACAGCAATCAATTAGCCGAGGTCGCTCCGCGATAACAGATGCGACAGATGTAGTTGCCGAGCCCTTAATCATCTTGCGAACAGTCGACCGAGGGCGAACCCGATTACGTACTGCCCCGCTGCAGATAGTGGGTATCAGATGGAAGGGCCTGCATGATACAGCATAGGTATGATGTGCAGCTCACACCGAGTTGTCGGCACAAGACCAGGGTTTACCCTCTCCACCCAGCGATATCAAATCCAAAATGGCCCCGTACGTACCGCCTACCATGATGAAGGCGCCGGCCACTATGATCCACAACGCCCAAGCGGCCTTTATCCAGAATACCAACGTTCGAGGCTCCCTCCTGTTCCAGTTATCGAACAGCCATACGTACCCCATGGGCATGATGGCGACAATCGGAGCGAACAGCGCCCCGACAAAGGACACCATACTGCCGAAGACGGGAATAGCAGAGGCCAGGAGATAGGCGACCGTCGTAACAGCGATAGTGCACGAGAACCAGGTAACCCAGTGACGCTTTGTGTTTGACGAAAGATGGACGGTCCCACGATTGATTCGTACGAATAGGTATTTCGCTGGCAGGTGGGCGTAGATGCAGAGTGTCATGAGCAGACCTGGTAGAGCGAGGCCATAGCAGACTCTTTTCAGAAGCGGGCCGGCGGAAGAAGGTGCCGGGACACCCACATACTGTCCGCAATAGTAGTAGAGAACGCAACCGACGACGATCAGCATGGAGGTTGTGATGCCCTCCGCGATGAACATGCACCTTGTGTAGTCCTTGGGCTCCCTCATTTCCGCTCTGATGCTGAAAAACGCCGGGGTTGCGGCTGTAGCAAAGACAACACTCGAAACAGCGTTCATCGCGGTGGCAAACGTCGGCGTCTTGAACAGCTGGAAACCCTTGTCCCACGGCCCCTGCTGTGGTGCTGAGGCAGGTCGGTCCTGCAATCCCACGGCGATAAGCATTGTGAAAATGGCAGACAAGATTGAGACTACACCGACCCAACTAAGCCACGAAATTCTGTCCAGGGTGCGGATAGACATGAGGATGAAGCCCAGAATTGCCGAAACGGCGACGAAGACGGCAGTGCAGGCCCCATGAAGCGAAATAGCGTTGAAAGCTGTCGAGATACCAACAATGCCCGCACCGGCGATGAAGACCATATCTGTCTCATCAGTCCTAACCCCCTCACTTCACTCACATAAGCAGAAGGAAACGCCGAACACTTCTTCACCAAAGCGCCCTCCAACGACGCGCCCAACGTCCGATATACTCCATACTGACGGGTGTTTCTCTTTCGTTTGGCCGGCCGTGTAATTACACCCTGGAGAGTCAGAGGAGGCTCCTTTGGGCAGCACTCACAGACCAGCATGCTTTGGACGACGAGGACGATAATAAGCCCAGAGATGAGGCCGACAGCATCGAAAACGTAGGGAATGGACAGAATGCCGAGACCGATCATAGTTTTAGTCATGATGACTATCGTTCCAAGGCTACTGAGCTGCGAAAGCTGTTAGTTGAAGGCACCTAGACCTGCGCACCCCTCGAAAGTTTGGCCCCCCTTCGTGAATTTCACCGAAGACTTCGTCGTTGATTATCGTTCCTTCATCGATGTCGTGCTTCTCGCTGTCGCCTGCTGGAGCTACGAAAACTTTGGTGCAGCTCTGCTGTGTTTCTTTGTCTTTAGACGCTTTCTCTTGAACGAACATGGTGAGAAGGTGTTCAGGTGGGCAAGGTGTAATGGGGTGGGCAAGCACGAACTGCGATGCGACTTCATTATATTAAGCCTGGGAGAACTGGTAACATGAACTGTGCCTCTTACGGCTGCAAGCGAAACAGCAAGAAAGGGGCACCTCCCGCTCCGCACCGGACACTGAAGTGCCGGAGCCCCAGGGCAGTCACTAGCCCACAAGCTTCACGTGATGCCATTCAGTCCAACTGAGGAGTCAGGGATGTCAACTCAAAACGTCACCAAGGTGATCGTAGGGGGGAAGGGCCCCACCTGCGTTGATTCCGTGCTGTCCTTAGGGCCCCATTTCGGCGCGCCCCTTGAAGCCTGGGGGCTAGGACCGAGCACGTGCCTCCTTGAGCAGTGACTCGGCCCATGCTCTCAAAGCACGCCGACGCCGCTCCGCTGGGTATGCGTTGGGGTGGATAAACTCTGCAGCCTTACGGTCTAACCCCTGCAAAAGGAGGAGTCCCTCATGGAGAAACGCCATCCACGATCGTCGTACCCCTTCCAAAGATCAGGTCGAAGAGAACAATGCATATGGTTGTCATGAGATAGAAGATCATGCCGATAGGCATAATAGACTTGGGTTGTAAAGCGTTCTACGCCATGGTCAGCAACAACAGCCAGTGGTAGACACAGATCGATTGCGCGTTGCTGGTTCCGTTCGGAATGCGAATCCGAGGAGCACAATTCCGACCTCTAATGAAATTCTCATTCTGGGTATTCGTGACAGATTTCTTCTTCTTACGGGCAGGGCTAAAAAGGTGAGGTGGGCGGGTGGGATGGTTCTAAGGGACACCCGCAAGGGCCAGGTGTTCGCCGCATGGGCAGCCGCCTCAACCTCTCCGTAGAATGCCGAGCTCGGACTCAGCAGATCCTTGGCTGGGTATCAGACGTCATTCTCCCGTGCACTGGTCACGAAGAACTGCCCTGCCGGCTGCCGACCGTGTGCCCTCGGTCTCCGAGAAGGAGCGGTACTGGTTGTACTGGAAGCTTTGAAGGCTGGGTCAACGGTGCATGGTTCGCCAAAGAGGTTACCGGTAGGGTCAACCGCACAGTTCGGCCAATGACTATGCAGAACCCTGCGAACTGGGCAGTCTCGGCGTTCTCGGCGCCGAGTTACGAGGTTGATCTAGCGCGTAGCATTACAGAGCACAGAGCGTACATGTTCCAGGGCCACCGAAAGGTCGCTCGAGCACCAGCATTTTGACGTCGGCGGCTTGACAAAGTCGAGGGACCACCCTGTGGCCAATCATCATGCCCACCTTAGCAGGCACGATCGGACAGGCGGATAAGGGTGGTCGGCTAACACAGAAGTTGTTCATAAAAGCCTTGGATGTTGTTGCCCGTATCACGTAGGTGGACTTCGAGGATCCAATGGCGGGTATACCCTTTCTTGTCGACCGACTCCATCGAGTTGTGGTTTCCTTCGGTGATGTACAGAGTGACCTTGTCGCGGGGGATGCGCTCGTGGGGGAACTGTCCAAGCGTATGGCCACCAAGGAAGGCACCCCACTCGAAGCCCTGCCGTTCAGCTTCCTGGACACAGAGCTTGTGAAGCTCATGGCCGGTCATGGACGGGTTCTTGTCGTAGACTGCCTTGATCCGCTTCCAAGTGGGCTCGAGGACATCTCGAAGGCGGAGTTTCGCAGGATCGTTGCCGAGAACATATGTTCGTCCGAAGTCGGCCTCCCACTGCTCGAAAACCGGCCCAAGATCGACGATGAGAATGTCATCTGCCTCGATAGTTCTGTCGGGAGTGTTGGCCTCGAAGGGAGCGAGAGTGTTTGGTCCGGACCGAACGATGCGCTTGTGCCAATCGGAACGCACACCGTGCTTCTCTTGTCCAAGCCTGTGGATCGCGTCGGAGAGCTCTTTGTCGGTGATGCCCGGCTTGATGAGTTGCTCAATGTCGTCAAACATGGATGCGGCGAGCTTCTCTGCATCCATAAGGGATTTGGTGTACGCCGCTTGCTCCTCTGCGGACTTGACGGCGACGGACATGACTGCAACGGTTCAGTGGGAGACGTTGAATGGAGGTCAGTCGAAGCGTGATTGCGGCGTGAGGCAGTCGATGGCGGAGGGTAAAGCGTCGATAGGGGGCTGTAGGTGCGTTGGATGCGGCGACGATGGCCAAGACGGTGACGGTGACCGAGATGGGGACGGAGGGAGAGGAAGACGAGGACGGCCAACCTGGGAATGACGAATGAGCGACGCGCGATAGGGTGCGTCGACGCGGCTCGGCCATGTCCGAATGCGCGGAGTCAAATTGCCCCATGCGTGCCATTCACCCCATGCTCCATCCGACCATGCTTCACACCCGTACCGGCGAGTCGGACCGATCCACTCTGAAGCTCATCTGATCGACGCCGTCAACCTGACTGCTGACTGCTGACTGACACGCCCACCTGTGATGTATCTTGCCATGACTGCAGCCGGCACATGCAAGCCCGCATATTCGGGCATTCGACGGCAACAAGCGGGAAACGGCGGCTTCGGTACATCTTCTCTCCGAGCATCATTAACTTGCACCTGTCCTTGCCCACATGCATCTGCGAGTATGCGCACAATCCACAGCTCTCACCGAAGAGCCACAGCCTACCGGACCGGCCCGGATAGAACTGTTGAGCACCTTGACGGTAATAAACACCCCCCAAACACCCCTTCCACCCCTCCCATGGTTCAACTGCTTGCACTTGCTCCTCGTTTTCAACTGCTCCTGCAATGACCGGGTTCAAGATCGTCGAAGACCGCCCAACGCCCAGTGAAGTCTACAACTTGCGAATCTACCTACTCGCTGCCATCTGTGGTATGTGAAACAGCCTCACTATGTGACAAGTCTGACCAACAGGTGCCGGCGCCGTGACGTTTGGTTACGATGGTGCTTTCGTGAGCCCCTCCCTTGCCGTCTATTTCGGCTAACCCAAGATCGGGACCACTATTGCGCGCGCTTCCTTCAAGGAGGCTATGGGGATCGACAAAATGACGCCCGCTCAACAGACGGCAAACTCTTCGAACCTGACGTCTGCCTTTACTGGGGCAGCTTTTTTTGGCGCCGTGGCTGCCTGGCCGATCATGGAGGCATGGGGACGCAAGAGGCCGATGCAGGTCGCTGCGTTCCTCTTCAATCTTGGAGCACTTCTGATGACTGTCACTACGCACAGTTTGGACATGATCTACGCCGGCCGGGTCATCACCGGGTTCGCAGTTGGAATATTGACAGCTGTTATCCCCACGTTCCTGTCTGAGCTCAGTCCGCCCTCGATCCGGTGAGTACATTCACTTTGAATAGCACTGACAACCAGCGGTACCCTGACAGGCCTCTTCGAAGTCAGCTACCCTTTCGGTGTCCTGGCTGACAACAGGTGGCATACCAGATTGGCAGCCTATGCGGATTCTGGATCAATTACGGCATCTCTCAGCACCAAGATCCAACAAAGAACAAGAGTTGGCGGATCGCTATGGCTGTGCAGTTAATCCCCGGTGGGTGTCAAGTCCTGAGCGGACGTTGCTTTCGCGAGTTTGCGGGGCCCCTTTGCCAGCAAAGCTGACGAGCAAGGTGGCATCCTTGCCATCGGGTCTGTCGTCCTCAAGGAATCGCCAGGATGGCTGCTGCGGAAAGGCCGCGAAGAGCAGGCGCTCAAAGTACTGTCGTACATCCGGAAGCTTCCTGCAGACGCGCAGTACATACAGGAAGAGATCGCGCTCTTGAGGACAGTCATCGAAGAGGAGCGCCAAATCGCCGGTAACCAAAGTGGCGTTTGGGCATACCTCCGCGGAGCCATCAGGGAGCTCCGTATCCCATCCATCCGGTTCAGGTTTGTCGTCGAGTTCATCATCTTCATCTTGATGAACTTCTCAGGCGCTGTCGTCATCAATTATTACAGTCCGCGATTGTTTGCTTCAATTGGTTTGAAAGGAGACAACATTTTGCTTTACACAGGCATCTATGGACTCGTGAAGGCCGTTGGGGCAATCGCTTTCTGCTTCTGGCTTGTGGATCGAGTTGGAAGGCGAAAGCCCTGGTTAGCAAGCGCCACGGGCTGTGCGATTTGTCTGTTCTACATTGGTGCTTACATTGCCATCGCTAAACCTGAAGGGCATCCCGAAGGCCTCTCGTCTTCGTCCGTTGCCGGAGGGAAAGCCGCCGTCGCCGCAATTATGCTCTACTCGTGGTTCTGGTCTTGGGGAGGAAACTCTTTGGCCTGGATTGTGAGCGCCGAGATGTTCCCGATCTCGCTTCGTAGCATATCGGGATCATTCGGGGCAAGGTGGGTCCAGCAGGATACACTCGGACTAACCGCTAACGCGATCGCAGTACTCAGTGGCTGAGTTCGACAGCTGCCACACTTTCGGCACCATACATGGCGGACAGCATCGGGTACGGCATGTTCCTGCTGTACGGTGCTTGCTGTGTGTTGACAGCTATATTCACTTACTTCTTTATCCCGGAAACGAAGGGTATCCCGGTGGAGTGTATGGGTCCACTGTTCGACGGGCCGTCGCGATACGCGCAGTTCCGACAGAAGCGCGTGTTCCCGCCCAACGGCATACCTCGAACGGTTGTCGACCAGCCGGATATAGCAGAGGACAAAGGGGTGGAAGTGGAGGAGAAGGAGTATGCGTGATCGTTCTGTGCCGAAACAAACACAAGTGTCGGATGATGAAAGAGGAGTCGTAAAGAAGGACTCTTGTAGCATGACATGCACCGAGTTCAACCGCTGCCTGTGCGAGCTGCGAGCTGTGTGATCTGTGTGACGTACGTGACGTGCGACACGAGTGCGAGCCAGAGTCAGACGCGCAGGCCCAGGCCCAGGCGCAGCACGCAGTCCTGGGGCGCAGACACGCGTGTCTCCGTGTCGCCCGGAGCGGACGACCCAGAGGACTCCTTTACTCCCGCCGGCCCGCGTTAAAGTAACAAACCGCCCCGTCACTGACGATGAGCAAACAGGCTACAGTCTTGTCCGTCCTTCACGCCAACATCCCAGCTCTCCTTCAACTGCCCGCCATGCAAGCCGCACTGCAAGCCGCAATGCAGAGCATAGCTCACCCTCGTACCCTGGACGGCCATGTCGACTCGCGCAAGCTTCAACTCAAACCGCAACACCTCTCCCAGACCGACAAGTCACTCAACGCCACCCTCTGGTCCTTTTCTTCCTATCCACGGCCACGTCGCGATGCCAACCTCAAGGGAGTTCACCCAGGCAGAAAGCCAGAGCGTAGGGTGGGCCTGGCATCCCCCAGTCCCAGACTGACACTGTGGACCGCCTTTCGAAGTCGCAGAAGTAACGTCTCTGGCGAAGGAAGCAGAGCATGGGAGCAGAAGGTTCCGCGTCGAGTCTCTGATCATACTCCCGTAACTCGTGGCTGGTTCTGACAAAGCGGCCGTCATCGACGAGCTTTATAAGTGCAAGCAGTCACTTCGTGTGGACCCTTTGCTTGAGGTTGTTGATCGCGTGTTTGCGAAAAAGGACGTGGCCAATATGCAAGTGCAATTTCGGGACGAGACGAGTACCGACTATAGCCTTCACTTGCACCTACTCCCTTGGTCTGCGACACCTACCACATTGACCGCTAAGCGATGTCTCACGTCGGGTCTGGCCAAGCTGTGAGTATCCGCACGCGGTCCAATGACCTGAGGCACAGCGAGACCATGCTCTGGAGCAATATTGCCATCTCTGCCCTCAGCTCGTCGTTGGACGCCGTCATGAAGCGCTTCTTCGCGCTCGCCTCTTCAAACGTAGTCATCATTTCGCGATTCGTTTCGTACCGCATCCTGCGCAAGGGCTTCCACAGTGAGTCGTCGGTATCTTAAAAGTTTAATCGACCAGACTACGCCTGCTTTGCCGATGAAGAGCTTGAGGTGCTGGAGCATGGCGGGGGGAGCCAGGAGGCCATCCGCGTCCTGCAGGCGAAGATGGGTCTTAGCATCGCGGCTGAGGAATAACTGGTGAAGGACTCCTAGGATTGGGCTCACGAGCACTGTCTCACTGAGCACGTCTGTATCGGAGACAATCTCAGAGAGCGAGCTCGCTTTGTTCCGAACCCTCGCTTGCACGAGAAGGAGTTGCGCGCCATGGGTGTCTGGTGGAAAGGTGCGACTGCCTCGCGCTGGTGAATCATGATATCGACGATTATGCAAAAGCTATGACTGTGAGAGCAAGTGCATGACATGATTGTCGTACGGTGTACTAAAAGTTCATAGTTGCGAGAAACGAACAGTAGACAATTGTGACTGTCCGACTGCTGAACGCTTGGAGTCCTTTGATGTGTCGGTTAGAGGAGGTGGCGAGTGGACGTGGGCGGAGTCTATCTGTGTAAAGTCGTGGTGATAAGTGAGTGTACAGGAAAGTGTAAGATATACAATGTCGTGAAGGTTCGTAGTGCGCAGGAGACTTGGTCTTGAAGTCCTAAATCGAGTAGCGGAAGTAGGGGTTCTGGCGGTCGGTGAGGTCGTCGGCGGCGATGAGCTTCTTCTGCAGCTCACGCTCTTCAGGAGGCAAGCCTGAGGCCGCGTCGGCGCGGTCGCGGCGGCGGTTCTCCCAAAGGATGTAGCAGCACCAAACGGCCATGACGCAGACATTCACCATCATGACGACCGCACAGGCGGTCAAACCCTTGATGTACTTTGGAGCATCGTTGGCGCGCATCACCTGTGTACCGATGATACTGCCAACGGCGTTGAAGACGTCTGTTCAGTTATAGACACGCGCTCCGCGACAACACTCACAAGACGTTCCAGAGACAAATGACTTCTTGGTGCGACCGGCGACGTTGATGGACCAGAGTGGCCACATAAGGAAAATCGAACAGGAGAAGGAAGGCGCAAAGATGAACAGGCCGTAGACCGTCCACTTGTCCATGGTCGCAGGAGCAAGACCGGTGAACATGAAAGCAAGGAAAGACATGAGGGTGCCGAAAATGGCGAGAGGGAAGCGCGTGAACGTGTAGCGGCGCTGAATGAAAGCAGGGATGAATGCGAAGCCAGCGTTGATAGCGTACATCGGAAGCGAGTAGAGAGTCGCTTCAAGGGGCGTGAAGCCAAGACTGAAATCGTTCAGCGAGTGCATCCATAGCAGGACCCACCTGACGAAGAGCAGAGAGAGGAAGGTAGCGAGCGCACCATTAGGGATCGTGGAGAGCAGGTTGAAGAGGAGGAAGATGTAGAACCTACGAGTCAGCTTCTCCCGTGTATCATACTCACTGAGGATCGAAGAAGCACTCCCAAACCTGCTCCCACTTCCACTTGTCGCGGTCACCGCCACCCGTAGCGTTGGACACGATACGAGCCTGGGCGATCTTCTTCTCATCGTGCTTCAACCAACAAACCTCCTTCGGTGTTCCAAGCAAGACAAGGTTGAAAAGACCGCCGAAGATGGTCAAAGCACCAAGGAACAGATTGATGACCTTCCAAGGGGCCATCCCCCCTGAGGTCTGAACATGCAAGGCGAGGTAATAAATGGCGGCGGCCGTCCAAAGACTCTGAGCCGTCAGTGACGGCGCCTAGAGCCCTTTAATAACGCACAAAGAGCGGTTGGCAGGTGAAGTAGAAGGCTTGGCGGAAAGTCTGCTCAGAGCGGAGATACCATGAGGAGCTAAGAATGGCCTGATATCAGCTCTGCTGCTGTGCGGCACCTGGACGGCGACTGTGGTGATTTGCGAGCCCTTACGATTCCCAAAGATCACAGATTTGTTACTTACGAAGCCTGGGAGAATGGGGGCCTCGAAGCACCCTTACGTAAGCATTCTAGAAGGTGTAAATCGCGGGGGATGAGTAGAAAATGAGTAGAAATGTCGTGAGTAGAGGTTGGGGTGGTGCAGTGGTGCCTGTGAGGGTGGAACGGGGGCCCCACACAAAATGACGTTATCACGTGACTGATAGGGAAGTGGAGACCTCCACTATACTTTCAGCGGTGGGGGTGGAAGGAAGGAAGCAGACGTACCAAGGAACACACGGACGACGACGAGCTGAGCGTAATTCTTGCAGACAGCGGTCAACATGACCATGAGACCCCACAGAATGACGAAGACGGACAGAGTTTTACCGATCGGGAAGCGCTGGATCGCCCACACGAGGGGCAGCGCTGCGATACCGATTGCCATCCCTGTCTCTGTCAGCAGCTTCTTGCCAGTTCGGATTTACACATGAAAGTTCCGAGATTGGCGTACTGGTTGCCGACGAGGCCGGTGTCCGGGATTAAACCGAAGACGGCGGAGCTCGTGAGAGACTGCTTGTCCGCAAAACACATGCCGTTGGTGAACATGAGCATGGGCTATGCAGTCAGCAGGGCTTTCTGGCCGTCCGTACAAGAATGATACTGCGCCAATGTCAGCATGGCTGGGCCTACAAAGAGTTTGACGCAATGCACAACGCACAGGTCTGCCTTCCAGCGCACTTTGCGGTACTCCTCGTCGGTGTAGAGGTGCTCGTCACGAATGGCCGCCTTCTCATCCTGTTCAAAGTCGGTGCTACTCATTTTCGGCTGGATGAAAGAATGTGGGTGTTGATTTGGGACGTAAGAGTCAGCACTGTCGAGCCTTCTTTTATCCTCTCTCTCGCTCGGAAGAGAAGAAAGGCTCCAACCTATCGAGGCCTCTCCAGCTTCGCACCGGAGTCTCCATCAGTCGCACAAGCAATGCTGTGCAAGCACTTGTTTTGTTCTTAACTTGGGCCTGTGCCAAGCAGAGGTTTCGCCAGCCCCGAGCGCGTTCAGCCGCCTCGTGAAGCTGGGACCCATGTTAGAGATTGGTGAGTCGCGTCCATATCTACTCTATCCCGGAGGCGGAATTCAGAGGGTCAGTGGAACCGTGCCCTCCATTGCCGCAGTCAGTCCCCAGATTGCTGTGCGTCAAGTGTGTTGGGCCGAGGACCGTGTCCGACAGACGGTCTTGCGTCAGGGGAAGCATGGATAGTTGGCAGAGATATCTGGTTCCTATGAGAAACGCGACCTGTGTGACTGGTCATGGGAATCCCGCATGGGGGACCTGCACTCGGGCGACTCGCAGCTCGGCCTCTGAAGCGACAGAACGCTTGTGCGAAGAGGAGTCTGGAGCGCAACACATGAGCAGATCCCTGCCATCGTGGCCCCCAAGCATGCAGGCAAACACGCCGGTTCCAACATCGATCGTTTCGAGAATCTTGCCGCCTTCAACCACGCGGCAGACGCGGTTGCCACCGGCATCGGCAACCCACATGCGGCCTTCAGCGTCGAGGCAGCAGCCGTCGGGGACGAACTTGACCTGGCCGCTGCTCTTCATGTCGCTGACCGAGGTGCCGGAGGGGAGCTGACCGAACAAGGCCCAGTCGCGGCGAGGACCTAAGGAGCCGTCCGAGTTAATGTCGAAGGCGCTAGTTCTGTTGCCGAAGGACTCTCCCACGAGGAGTGTCTTGCCGTCTTGCGTGATAATGCTTCCGTTCGGGAAGTGCAGATCGGTGGCAACAACTGAGGTCTGACCTTGAGGGGTGACGAGGACGAGCTCAGCGGTGGCGAAGGGCGCATCGTTCATGAGGTCGAAGCCAAAGTTGCCAACGTAGGCTCTTCCCTGCCCGTCGACGACCATGTCGTTCACCGGTCCAGTTGCATAGGGCGACAGGTCGGCGTGAACGACAACCGATCCGTCCTTCTCCTGTCGCATGATCTTGTGGTTTAACATTGATACGAAGATGAGACGACCGTCTGGGAGCCAGCCGAGTCCGGAGGGTTGGTTCGGGACGTCGATTTCTTTGCGCAAGTTGGAACCGTCGGCGTTCATCGAATAGATTGCGTGCGAGTAGAAGTCGGAGAACCACCAGCGGCCTTGATGCCATCGTGGGCCCTCGGTGAAGGTGAGGCCGGTCGCGAGAGTGGTGATGGTGCAGGGCATGGCAGCCGAGGTAGTCGTTCACGATTGAGAGGGAGAGAGGTGGGAATGAGTGAAGTGTTGTCGTCGAGCGACTGCATAGTGCTTTGTGCTTGGTCCTTGGTGCTTGGTGCTGGATGGTGTGTATTGGGTGGGTGGGCATGTGGGCAGGTTGGGTTGGGCCTGGGAGGTCAAGTAGCCGATGCGAGCCGTAGACGCCGATCAACTTAAGTGTCAGGCAAGTGTCAGTCAAGAGCTCCTAGTTCCTGGAATCAGCATGCATCAGAGTCAGAGTCGTTTGTCCGAGGACATGACGGCATCACGGACGGTGGGGACCAGTCCAACTTCACACTTTCATTGGTGGTGACGCCCAGCTCTTCAGCAGAACAAACAAGGCTGAGGTAGCCGTCAGCAGTGCACGATGCCATAGACGATGATGAATGACAGCCGTTCCAGTGGATTGCGCTGTGCATGAGTGCATGAGCAAGACCAGAAGACCACGGCAGCAGACTGGTTCGGGTACCGGCTTACCGGGTAACGGGTAACGGGTAACGGGCACAAACAAAGCACGCGCCGACGTAGCGACGCGCCAACGCGTTAGCCTGAGATGTTATGAGGTAAAGGCGGGAGCAAATTCACGTGTACTGTGCCGGTGTCCCACGCTCGATCTCTCGACCACGACGAGATCTGCCCACGTTACACTGATGCAGAAGGGGCACCTGGCCAGATGGTGTACCACATGATGACAGCGCAGACGCAGACGCAGATGACGAAAGCCAGTAAAGGTCCGCCAGCTAATGCATGAACGAGACGTTGCGATCATGTGAGAAGAGGTTGACAGTCAAGACGCCGAATATCCCCCACATTCCACGCACCCCGAATTGTGGTGCGCGAGGTAAAGCTGGTGAGTACGCTTGGTAACCATAACGCGGCGATGCAGTTCGGCTCAGAGCTGTCGGAGCTCGGCCCGAATCGTGGCCGTTTTCCGGATGCTTCTTAGCGGACCGCTGACGTGACAGCGACGCTTTTCCGCATCGATTGCAGAGCGGCGCTGTCTCCACATGGGGTCCGAATTCGCTAATTCAGTCATCGTCCGCGATGACACGCTGCCTATTACGCAAGGAAGGGAATCCCACGACGAGAAGGTGATCGCTGCTCAAGCGAGGTCTGTGGGAGCTGAGACGCGTCATTCTTCGCGGGGGGCCAACATGTGCTTTTGGAGAGACGGGCATCTCCTATCTCCACGGCCGAAAAGAACAGAGGTAAGTTACTCCCTGCTCGAAGAGTTCAGTTTCGAAAGCGATTCCAGGGTGCCCTTGACCTGACAAACTCCCAATAAAAGTTCCAGCAGTCGTCAGGGAGTTCTCCAGAACATGCATCATCTCCCGCCCCGTGGACAATCACATGCATCCGTGGAAGCTATGGAAGCTTAAAGCTAGAAGCCGATCATGTTGGTAGCAGCCGGCACTCCGCTTTCGTCGACGTCTGCTGTCTGCCAATGACTCTCCAATGACTCCCGTCGCTTTCACACTTCCAAAAACTCAAAGCACCCTTGCTGCGCTAACCTGCTGTCCAACCAACGCGCTGTTACCGCATGCAGCGGTTCTTTCGCAGGCACAGTCGGATATATACTCTCTTTGTGACGTCTGTATCGCTTAGCGCAGGGCATCGTTTATTACCTAAGAGAGATCAGTTCAATGGCGACCAAAGCATAAAGCTGGCCATTCGCCCCAGCGTGTGTTCTGCAGACCAAAATAGTCGCTGCCGTCCTCTCCGCTCTGGTCCACGCCGCAACGTCTGAGGTTGCAGCCTCTGAGGAACTGCGATAGGGTTTCCGAGCCGTTCTGTCTAGAACTCGCGAGACGGTGATGACGACCACCGTCGACAGCGTGGAGCAACGTTCGGCCACGCAGTTGTGCGCGAGGTCCCTAGCCCCTCTGACTGGTATATATGTATCAGCGATACCAAAGCTCGCAAGTCTCTCTTCAGCGCCCTTGAAACGCATCCTCCCTGGTCAGACACTTTCACGATCAGAATCACTCTCACCAATTCACCGAGTCATTCATCATCTCAAGTCAGCGCCATGACAGTCTATCCTCTTCCCAACTCTTCCACTCTGCCCCACAGTCTGACCCAGATTGTTAACGAGCGTTTCGGTAAGTCTTGATGACGACCACCTCTCGCTAACGGCAATGCAGCCCTGCAACCGGACGCGCCAGCCTACCGCAGCTACTACCCCTCAACATCGACATGTGGCACTCTTACCTACCGCAATGTCGCATCTGCGGTCGACCTCCTTGCCTGGCACTACGAAAAGAACGACCAAATCCGCAATACCGATGTCAACAAGACGGAGGTCATCGCCGTCCTCACGGAGCCGGGGATCTGGAGCTTTCTTACTGAACTCGCACTTATCAAGGCCGGGTACACGCCTTTGCTGCTGTCGACGAACAACTCCGTACCGGCAATCGCGCACCTTATCAGAGATACTGGAGCGAAGACGGTGATGCACTGCGACAAGTACACGGATGTCATGGCCGAGGCTGTGGAAACCATCAAAAGGGAGGACGGCATCGACTTGAAAGTGGTCGAGCAGTTCGTCTTTGACCCTAAAGTGAAGCTCGAATCTCCGCCGTTCCAGCCCTCTTTCACTCCGGAACAGGAGGAACGCCGCCCGGCTGTTTTCCTGCACTCTTCCGGGTCTACTGGTTTTCCCAAGCCGGTGTCGATTTCGCATGCGGCTCTCCTTGCGAGCTCCACCCGCTTCCACCCTTCGTCCGCCATGTCCACACTGCCTAGCTTCCACACCTTCGGTCACGCGTGCCTGATCGCCAACATGTTGTACGGAGATGTCCTTTCTGTGTGGCCACGCCACATTCCATTCTCCATCGCCAACGTCATCTCCTTCTATAGCGACATCCCTGAGGCTCCTCGCCAGCTGTATACTGTGCCTTACATCCTCGAGCTTCTGTCTGAGACAGAGGAGGGGGTAGATTTGCTTAGAACGTTCGACGCAGTCTGGTTCGGTGGTGCTCCGTTGTCTCAGGTCATAGGAGACAAACTTGAAGGTGCGGGTGTCCACGTTGCAAGTGGTTTCGGTATGACGGAGGTTGGCTGCCTCTTCTGGGCCGACCGCGACTTCAACACAGACCACGACTGGAACTGGCTCAACGTGCCCGGCGATGTGACGCCTCACATCCGCATGGAGCCCGTTGGTGACGCCTACAACCTAGTCGTGCTTCCTGGTTGGAAGGGCCTGGTCGCTTCCAACAGACCGACAGGTGAATACGACACCAAAGACCTGTTTATCCGCCACTCGACCGATCCGCACAAGATTAAGTATCTTGGCCGCATGGACGACACACTCACCCAGACGCTGGGAGAGAAGACCAATCCTGTCCCTATTGAGCGCACCATCAAGAAGTCGCCATTTGTTGATGAGGCGATTGTTTTCGGCGACAAACGCGATCAGTGCGGTGTACTTGTCGTGAGGGCCAAAAACGCCCCTGAGAATGATGACAAGTTCATTGATGCGATCTGGCCCGCCGTCGAAGAGGCCAACTCGGAATGCCCGAGCCATTCCCGCATCGACAAGCAGATGATCCGCCCTCTGCCCTACGGTACGGAAGTGCCTCGCACGCCCAAGCTCACCGTCATTCGTCTCCAGGCTTATAGGAAGTTTGCCGACATCATTGAGGACACATACAAGCGCCTCCAAGTCAGTGATGAGGACAAGGTCCGCGTCACAGACTCCAACGAGATGCTCGAGCTGGTTCGGAACATCATCATCACCACACTCGGTGAACGCGGTCTTGGAGTGACGGACGACGACGACCTCTTTGCCGCTGGGATTGACAGCTTGAAAGCTACCAAGGTCAGAAATGCCCTTGTCAGGAAGCTGGACCTTGGCGACCACAAGCTCAGCCAGAACATCGTGTACGATTTTCCGTCCATCAGCAGCCTCGCAAAGCATCTGGTCAACCTCAGCTCCGGCGGCGGCGACAGCGCAAGCGACACTGGCAAGCAGATGACCGACATGGTGGCCCGCTGGGTGGCCAAGATTGCGAAGCCAGCCCGGGTCACCGACACGTCGCGCGGCCCCCAGAAGGAGGTCATTGTTCTCACAGGAGCCACTGGCTCTCTGGGCGCCCACATTCTAGCCGATCTCACTGCCCGCGAAGACGTCGGCCGCGTCGTCTGCTTGGCGCGCGCCATCAACCACGAAGATGCCCGTAACCGTGTCCTCAAGTCACTCGCTCAGCGTGGCCGCACCGCTGACGAGAGCAAGTGGATCGCTTACGCATCCAATGCCAACCAGGAGAACCTTGGCCTCAATAAGGAGGAGTACGACTCCCTCCGCCTCGAGGCCACGGCCGTCATGCACATCGCATGGCCCGTGAACTTCAGACTCGGAGTCGGCTCTTTTGACGCACACGTTGGAGGTATGGTTCACCTGCTGAACCTGACCATGGCGAGCCCTCGCAAGAGCAAGCCCTCCTACTTTGTGGCTTCGAGCGTGTCTGCCGTCCTTGGTGACCCCACATTGGGCGACGACGGGAAGACCGTTGAGGCCTTCCCGACGAAGACCGATTCGCCCATCATGGGTTATGGCCAGAGCAAGTGGGTGACCGAGAAGATTGTCGAGGCTGCTGGTCCGCTCGGGTCTCGGGCGACGGTCCTCCGCATCGGACAGCTCGCAGCCAATCTGAGTCGCGGAAACTATCTCTGGAACCCCACTGAGGCGTATCCCCTCATGTTCCGATCGGCAAACGTCCTTGGCGTTCTCCCCGACCTCAGCGAGTTGCCGTCGTGGCTCCCCGTCGACCTCTGTTCAGGAGGAGCCGTCGACATCGTAATGAGGACCAACCGGTCTGGTGACGATGAGGACGTCGCACCCCATGCGCGTCTGTACCACCTCGTCAACCCTGAGCAGGCCCAGTGGAGCACCATTCTCGACGGTCTCCGCCAGGGTGGCCTCAAGTTCGAGACTGTGTCTGGGGAGGAGTGGTGGAGCCGCCTCGCCAAGAGCAACCCTGATGTTAGCGTTAACCCGACCTACAAGCTTCTGGAGTTCTACCAGAAGGAAGTGGATCTCTCGACGCAAGGTGTCAAGGCCCCAGAGTTCTCAACGAAGATTACGGCCAAAGTATCGCTGACAATTGCCAACTCGCATGCTGTGGACGCCGAGACAGTGTCCCGTTGGGTTGGCGCTTGGGCAGAGTGCGATTTCGTGGAAATCGAGAAGAGCTCCTGATGAGTATGTCCAAGTCTCAGTAGTATCGTAGTACCGTAGGTTGCAGTTGTAGGCACGACAATGAACCTCAAGGTATGAGGCAGACAGCAGTGAGTGGCTTGAGTTCGGGAAACCAAGGAGAACTGCGCTTGAGTAGACCCGCTGCACGGAAAACTACTAAAGGAGAGCAAGCTCAAAGTGCACTGGTTATCAGCGCTTGCGCACATCGACCCCACGTTGAACTCACGCTGCTGAAGCCACTCCGAGATAAAAAGCCCTAAAAGGTAGGAGGATAGAGATACAATTGGCATACAAACCTTGAGCTTCCTATGTTACAAATGGGCAGGGCTACAGTCACGGCTTGACGCGGTGCACGGTCGCACTCTCACGGCGCCGAACCCTCTTTCCTTGTCTTCTTGGCGTCCTTGCCTTGCGGAGAAGACTCCGCAGAAGCGATGGGTGTCCTAGGGGCAACTTCCGTATCAGAAGAATCCGTGCTTGATCCCGTCCGGGCTTGAGAGGTACGCGGAGGAGTCGAGTCGTAATGCGTGCTGACGTCAGGCATGTCGACTGTCACCGGCGGAAGCATAACCGTTTCAACGATGTTCATCTTGCGGCCTTCGCGGTCACGTCGCGCCTCCGACATGGCCTCCAAAGTTGGGTCAAGATGAGATGAGGGTACATTCCGAGCACAAAATTGGAGCGGTTGGACGTATCGAACCACGGGCGGCGGCTCGCGCACGTTGGGGTCGAAGCGGCCAAGGATTGTCCGGTCGTAGCGGGGAGGAGATCCGGCGGGGGCTGAATCGGCGTCCACACCACGGCAATACAGAGACGTGATTGCAGAACGAACAGCCGCATGCGCCTCACGGAAAGACGGCGGTTGGGGGTTGCCTCTCGGCAGGCTGTGGAATCCCTGGGAGGTCAGAATATGGCCTCATGGAAAACGCACTATCCAGTACCACTTGCGAATGAGATCATTCGTATGATGTCTCCACTCAACGTACGTCGGCAGCCGTGGCTCGAAGCCCAGCAATCGTCTTTGGCTGCAGTAGCTCATACTACTGTTAGCAATGCCGGTCCATTGAACGACTTACTCTTCCAGAATCTTGTCGACAACGGCCAGAAGAAAGCACTCGCGGTCGATGTGGCCGCCCATTGCGATGATCTCAGCCCACTGCTTGCTGGCGTGAAGCGCCGCCCAGTGGAGGCGGGTTTTGTCGTGAGGAAGGTCGTCGCTGAAGGGTGGGATGAGGAAGACGCCATTGCGCCAGGTGGTGCGTGGGAAAGTCTTACTGGGGGGAGGAATCAGGTCCTCCTCCCGCATGAAGGGCTCCCAGCGCTTGGGCAGAGCTGGACGAGCGGGCGGAGCTTGAAGCATGGGCGAGTCAATGAGAATCGGCGAGGTGGTTGACAGTGAGATTGCGAGAGGGCCAGAGTGGGTGGCGAGACTCAAGGTGAGTCGGGATGGCACGTGGTTTTGATCCCGCATGCATGTCTTCGCCAGCGCGCCTGTTTTCGTTGTTCGCGTCAGCGTTCGTGTCCAGGTCTCGCGGCGTCCATCCACCTGTATACCTGTATGCAGTACCCACTGCTCGGCCTCCGGAGCACCACGTCCTACGGGCACCGACTGCGACTGTGACTGCGACTGCGACTGAAAGTCGTGAATCCAGACTTGGACCTCCCTCACTGCGATCGGGCTCACCCCTTGCTCGACCTACCACCGAACCACACTCAACCGTCATGTCCTCATCCACCTCGTCTCTGTCCGACCCACCCTCACTAGCAGAAGCCGTCGTGGCGCGATGGCGGCCCAAGGAATACCGACACGTCAATCATGGGTCCACCGCGCGGTTCGGACCGAAACCGTTAACCGTCAAACTTCTCCATCGTCTCGATCTCGACATACACTTCGCCGAGGACACAGCGGTGCCCCTCCTCGTCCAGCAACTGCACGACAACGACGAGGAGGTATCCGTCTACATTGATCTGCATTCTCAGGAGGCTGAATCTATCAGCCCCGAACCCTACGCATCCGAAGCCACCTTGTCACACCGGATAGAGGCCGTCGACGGACACCTAATGCGCTGGCTATTGAACACCCACACTTTTAAGAACACGATCGCAGCGGCTCTCAGCTCTTTGTCAGGTGGTGAAGAGGGCTTGACATGCCATTGGGAAACGCACGTCAACCCAGGCTCAGCTAAAGGGAGAACGGACAAGGCCATTCTGCATGAAAAGCTGGGTCCTAAGATCGTAGCGGCTGGGGAATGGAAGACGTCGCTATCGATGGACGATCACATGCGCGATCTGGCTGCTTCTCTTGCACGGTCATGTCGCACGGCTCGAACACAGGGTCACATGCACGGCTTCGAAGCGTTGAAGGTCTTCGTTGTTGGAACAGGTCACACAGCCCAACTCGAAGTCTATACCTACCCACCCTCGTACCCACCAGCAGCCGCGGATGCAATGCAATCCCTGAGCACTCTGGTATCTGATGCTTGGGCCTACGGTGACGTTTGGGATGCGCGAATACCAGTGGTCACGCACGACGGAGCATGGGGTTTCTCCACGCGGCCGGGGGCTCCTGATCTGGAATCCGGAACTGAGGTGGCTCAAGTTGCTCTGGCAGTGCTCCAGCCCTCGATGGGCCTCTGGCTTGCAGCCTCGGCTCTGTCCGACCTAAAGGCTCGCGTGGACATGTCGGGCAGGTGGGAGATGGAAGACGAACTCGATGACAGTCCGGTGAGTCTTGACGACTCTGACGACTCTGCCAATCACATGGATGTCTCCCATGATACAGAACGTCTCAGCAGCAGCTTGAGTGTAGACTCGTAGATTCAGCGGCAATGCGGAGACCTTGTGGCGGTGCTTGCGAGGCGTCAACACCACGTCCCCTCCCTCCCTCCCAGAGATGCAGTTCCTCTATACCAGCAGAGAGGGCGTGGCCGCAGGCGTCCCTCCGCCACGATCATGCACGGCTTCCCGTCATTGGCAGCACCAATGAACCACTGGCTGAGTCTTCAGACTCGCAGAAACAACGGAGCAAGGACCGTTACTGACACAGCCAATGCACTCTTAGACAAGTGGTTCACGCTGTTGCAAGCTCTTTAAACTCGCTCTGCTGCGAAGAGGGAAGTTTGAGCCGGGGGGGGGGGGGGGCTCTCTTTCTGGTGTAGGGCTGAGCTCGGGATAGGATCCCGACACCATGGACGACGACGACCTCTTTGCCGCTGGGATTGACAGCCTGAAAGCTACCAAGGTCAGAAATGCCCTTGTCAGGAAGCTGGACCTTGGCGACCACAAGCTCAGCCAGAACATTGTGTACGACTACCCATCCATCAGCAAGCTTGCAGACCATCTCGTTGGCCTCAGCACTGGCGGCAGCGATGCCGCGAGCGACACTGGCAAGCAGATGACCAACATGGTGACTCGCTGGGTGGCCAAGATTGCGCAGCCTGCTCCTGTCACCGACACGTCCTCGGGCCCTGAGAAGGAGGTCATTGTCCTCACCGGGGCTTCCGGCTCTCTGGGCGCCCACATTCTAGCCGATCTCACTGCCCGCGAAGACGTCGGCCGCGTCGTCTGCTTGGCGCGCGCCATCAACCACGAAGATGCCCGTAACCGTGTCCTCAAGTCACTCGCCCAGCGTGGCCGCACCGCTGACGAGAGCAAGTGGATCGCTTACGCATCCAATGCCAACCAGGAGAACCTTGGCCTCAATGAGGAAGAGTATGACTCCCTCCGCCTCGAAACCACAGCTGTCATGCACATTGCCTGGCCCGTGAACTTCCGTCTGGGAGTCGGGTCATTCGACGCACACGTCGGTGGCATGGTTCACCTCCTCAACCTCACGATGGCCAGCCCTCGGAAGATCAAGCCTTCTTGCTACGTCGCATCGAGCGTTTCTGCCGTCATGGGAGATCCCGCCCTTGGCCAGGATGGAAAGACCATAGAGGACTTCCCGACGAGGACCGACTCACCCATCATGGGTTATGGTCAGAGCAAGTGGGTGGCCGAGAAGATCGTCGAAGCGGTGGGTGCTCTCGGGTCTCGGGCGACGGTCCTCCGCATCGGACAGCTCGCAGCCAATCTGAGTCGCGGAAACTATCTCTGGAACCCAACCGAGGCCTACCCCCTGATGTTCCGTTCGGCAAACGTCCTTGGCGTTCTCCCCGACCTCAGCGAGTTGCCGTCGTGGCTCCCCGTCGACCTCTGTTCAGGAGGAGCCGTCGACATTGTTATGAGGACCAACAGGTCTGGTGCTGACGAGGACATCGCACCCCACGCCCGTCTGTACCACCTTGTGAACCCCGAGCTTGCCCAATGGGGCACCATCTTGAAAGGCCTCCGCAAGGGCGGCCTCAAGTTTGAGACCGTGTCCGGAAAGGAGTGGTGGTGCCGCCTTGCCAACTCGGACCCTGACGTAGCGTAAACCCGACATATAAACTCCTTGAGTTCTACCAGAAGGAAGTGGATCTGTCGACGCGGGGAATCAAGGCGCCCAAGTTCTCCACAAAGGTGACGGCCAAGGTATTGCCGACCATTGCCAACTCGCACGCCGTTGACGCTGAAACCGTGTCTCGCTGGGTCGGCGCTTGGGCGGAGTGTGGTTTCATCGAGATTGAGATGAGCGCTTGATGAGAGGACCCAAGATTAGTAGTAAGTCAGTAAAACGTAGACACGATGAATCATGATGTCGAATACATTCTATATTGCTCCAACAGTGCCTCGTTTCTGAAGGTATCCCGCGCTTGAAACTGTGCATATGTTTAAACTCCACCGCGATGTGGTCGAGTCGTGAGATTGAGAACATGCCATGCAGGCCAATGCGGACCATTTCGACGAAGGTTGCCTATCCGGAGCAGAACAGTCTCGAGTATGCTCAACTTCCAGGCATTGCGCTCACGTTATGGGGTGCGTACAAAGCTTGCTGCCTCCGCGTGAGGGGATACCAGCACTGGATGGAAGTTGGCGGCCGCTGGCGAGTTGAAGAGTTTAGATGAGATCAGAATCAGGGCAGACGCGACTCAGGCACCAGACGAAACAATTGGGTGACGGCGCCAGACTAGCCTCAGTGACGATGCTACTCGCCTTCCTCCAGCCTTGGGTCAAGCGAAAGAGCCGGTTGGCTCGTAGGCCATTCTTACGGCGGCGCAGTAACCACAGAGGCAGGCAACCACGACAAGGTTCAAGGTGCGTTAACCTGTTTCCCATTGGGCTGACCCCAGGTCTTGTATGCGTCGCAGGGTGGGCTCCCGACGAGGGGGAATCCGTAGCACAGCTTAGCGGCCAGTACCCAGCGTTGGCCGCAGCCAACCTCGCGCCCGACAGTGACGGTTTCCTCTGGATCAAGCCCGATAAGTTCCACGAGTCATTCTCGCAAGACCTCAGCAAGCAGGAGAGCTTCGGCATGGCTGTCACACAGAAGGCACCCGTGGCCACGACGGCTGGCGGCAACATTAGGATCCCAGCGTGGAGACACAAAAGTTCCTGGTATCAGATCTCGAACAATGGCCGCATGGTCGACCCCAACCTTGAGAAGATAATGGCATCGCGGATGAATGCGAAGGCAACCCTCAAGCTGCACTCGAGTCACGCCAGTCTTGCCAGTCATCCGCAGGAGGTCGCTCGCCTCATCATATCTGCACTTGCGGGTCATGGCAACTAACAGAGTTACGTACCTCTGTAGAGTCATCATCTTCGAATGAGCTTCGGGGTTTGTTCCATGGAGAGGCAAATAAAGCGAAGGTCGACATCACTAGTTGACACGAATCGGAGGAATAGGATGTCTTTCTTCAAGCTCACCACGCAGGCGAAAAAGCTGAATGGAAAGGAAGTTTTGCTTGCAGGGTGAGGGTGTCTTGGGTTTCGCTCGGTTGTGGGATAATACTCCTACGGTCAGGCATACGAACAAGAAAGTCGGCGCGGCGGTGATGGTGGCGGAGCGAATTAACTTAAGGTGCGGCTTGGGTTGCGAGTTGTACCACGTCGTAGCTTTCAGAGGTCCTTCCCCACCATGTTGGCGCAATCCTGAACTGGCCCAGTCGAATGCACATCTGCAATAGCAGCCGCAGATCGCTCAGCGTGCGATGAATGTGCGAAAGGCTGCTCGTCGGTCAGGTCGGTAACGTCTTTACGTACTGGGGGGGATCTGCAGTCAGCATGTGCTCTGTCGTCGACCTTTCGTTCGTAGCGCAGAGCGCACTTTGTCCGGCATGCCATGAAACGTACCTCAACACGTTAGTCTGTGATGTTGATTGCCTCAGCACTGCGAGTGCTCGAGTTGTCAGAAAGAACGGCCTTCGACAGCAATTGTTGCTGCCACGCCCCTGTTGCAGCCGCTGTTCAAAGCGCCGAGTGTAGAGCAAGGTATCCGTTTAGAATCAGGAAACTGGGTGCACCGTCAAGAACTAAGAGGGGACATGGAATGGCGAGGAAGGTCGAAAACCAGTTCTGCCGTTGTTGTTCCCGTACATGGCTGGAGCATGGCGTATTGGACCTGGACCTCTCTGTTTATTTACTGCGTCGCGTTGTCAGGCAACCTCCTGCTGCGGCCGAAAATGTCGCTCTTCAGCCTACAAGCTGTCTGATCCGTGTGTCACGAACGTGCAATAGAGTGAAGGAAACCACGAGTGCAGAACTTGAGGTTAGATAGCTGGTTTGATTGAGTGGAGAAGACATCAATGGTGAGGATGTGAAACGCTGGGTAAGGGGCTGGTAGGAGTCGAGGAAGACAGAGAATGGGATGGAGAACGGGGCAGACGATACGATGGCGCAGTGCAGGTCAGTTGATTCGTGAGGGGACAGAGTTTGCAGTGTTCAGAGTGGATTTCGAAAGAGAGAGCCGAGTTGGAAGCATGGGCGTGAGACGGGATAGGAAAGGACGTGAGAGTGCATGGACCTCCACAACGCTGATGTTTGGTTCGAAAATGTGTTACGTAACGACTACGGAGAGATGTGAACGACCACGATTTCTCCACGGATCCTCTGTGGACACGCACATGCATCAGCAATTCCAGTGCCGGGCCGAGCAGCTCAGCATCTCTGAACAGTCTTCTCCCTTGCACAACGAGGACGTTTGGACGACAACGATGTTGTGCCGGGTGGCTGCTTGCCCAAGCAGCCGGCAACCTGCCTTCGAACAGTCGTCTTTTGGATTTCAGGTGAGCCTGGTGGCCGCTGACGCATTCAACGCCAACATTGATTCCCACGAATGCTCCTATCTGATATTATCGCATGCCTGCGGAGACGTTCTCCGTGTTATCGGACAACACCTCAGAACGGCGGCCCAGCGAACGTAAGTGCCGTGGGCAGCCTGGCTGATTGAGCGAGTCCTCTGTGGTGTACAGCAACAGGTTGGTCGGCTCCCAGTTTGAGAAAGAGAGAGAAAGAGAGCGAGTTGTCCGTCCAATGGCGACTAAGCCCGCGTCCCGACTCCTGCCCAGTCTCACTCACTGCAGACTTCACTCCACAGAACAACGCCTCCCTCTGGATTGGCTTACGGCTTCATGCATATCTTTCTGGGGACCCCAATCAATGAGAGTGATCTGGGGGGTTGGTGTCCCCTATCCCATCCTGATCCTGGGAAGAGACGAGCTCAAGCCGAGGTAGGCACCAGGGGCTCGGTCTGTTGAGGGAACGATGCGGCAACGGCTCGGTAAAGCCTGCAAGTCGTGGAATTGGCCGTCGCGAAAACCAGACGAAACCGCTACGAGCCTCCAGAGAAACGGCGGAGACAGGAGGAGGAATCGTCCGGAATGTAGGGCCGCGATTCCGGATGTGTGATATCGGGACTGGCACGCGGTCATGCTGACTCCACAGGCCGTAGGGTTCTCTGATCACGGAACTCCATCTGGCATGAGGAAGGGAGCAGGGAGCACCCCACTTAGCAGCTCCACGTGTATCAAATGGCCAGACAGCCCTTTGGCTGGGATGCTGGCACGAGTCATCACGCACTTCTCTCCTTTCTCTCATCATGGCCTGGGCGCCCAGTGAACAACAGCTGAGCGTTGAAGGCTCCATGCGCATCTGGATTCTTGGAATTGGAACGCCGTTTCGAGTGCCGCCGATTACCGAGATTGCACATCCGAGCCGGGAGCGAGATCTCGGACTGGATCTCTAAACGCAGGCTTTCGGGGCCTCGGTACTGCAGACTGATTCCAACGCCGCGCTAGGACTATGGGACTTGGGAGGGATGCTGATTCCCAGTGTACGTTCCAGTGGAGCATGGCTGGGGCAAACGATAGTGCCAAGAGAATGGGCGCTAGAGTGACAGGGCAATTCGGCAGGACGACCGGGCCGAATACCGTCGGACTAGTGGATGCAGTCCACGGTGCTGCAGGGGGACGATCACGGGGTCGGCAAGATGGGTCGTCACAGGGGTTTCAGGAACCACCTGCCGGGGCCGGCAGCGCCGCATGGAGCCCAGGTGCCCCACTCCGCACGCCGTTTACCCCGCTACGGGGCTATGCCGATACCGCGCTGGACCCTGCCAAGACCACCTGCCAAGACCTCCTGCCCATCTCCGCCCATCCACGCCCCTGTCCCCTCTTCCCATCCTCCCTCGTATATCTAGGTAACATGATTCCGAACTCCTTAAACGACACGAACGCAAGTCATCATCTGTACTGCTCCTGCGTTCGCGTATCTTGACTTCGCCCACCGTGCCTGGACATTGTCTCTCTCTCTCTCCCAGGCCCTCAGGCGTTTCTGGGCGGAACGCAGTCAATCCATGTCGCGAAACATGTGGGCGCCAGGCAGACCAATACAGCACGAGCGCCAAGACGCGATACGGATTCACTGCGGCCCGGTGTGCCGGGATCGCATCCTGCGGTTGTCGCTTGTGGGCAGTATCTCAGACGTGCATGTCATAGCCAACTAAATGCCAGTCACACTGCACTCCTGCATCCATTGTCCAGACTTCCCCGGACCCCATCGTCAAACTGTGCTCCTCGTCCTCGGCGTCCCCAACCGGCCATCGGCATTCTCTGATAGCGTCATGCACCGAATTCCATTGGAGTTCATGACCTCGCAGCCGTCAGCGATGCCCAAGGCACGGTCGACTCCATCGTATCGGCAGCCAGGATACATAAACCAAAGTGCGCAGCGACAGGGAGTCGTTGTTCCGTTCCCCACAGCAGTCGCTTCAAAGCCATGGCCACGACCATCGACCGCCAAGACAGCCGGTTGAGCGACGAGAAGCTCGACGTCAAGCACGTCGACTATCCCGACGAGGAGAGGGTCATCAGCAGCAACGCGTCCGGGGAAGAGCCCAAGCACATCGACCATGGATACGACCCCGCGTTCATCAAGAAGACGACACGCAAGATTGACTGGCGCCTCATCCCGCCTCTCATCGCAATGTACTGCATCTCGTCGATCGACCGCAAGAACGTGTCCCTCGCACGTGCGGCCAACCACGAGGCGATGCAGAAGGAGCTCGATCTCGGCAAGGACAAGTACAACATTATCACACTGCTCTTTGTACGTGCGGTGTGTCTGGACCTCTGCTAACGACCAGTTCCCGACCTACATCATCTTTGAGTTGCCCGTGAGTGTGAAGGTTGTCGTGGCGCTGACTTTCAGTCTCAGCTCGGTCTCCGCAGATGGGGCCCCCGGTTCTGGCTCAGCACGGCGGTGCTTCTCTGGGGAGGTGGGTACGGAGGCCTGTGACACACACTGACCAGCAGCCGTCACGATCGGTCTCGGTTTTTCCAACAACTGGCAGGCGATGGGTGCCATGCGCGCGCTTCTCGGTATCTTTGAGAGCTGCCTGTTCCCAGGAGCGGCGTACCTCATCGCGTGCTGGTACCCGCGCAAGCAAATGGCCCGCCGCAGCGCCGCATTCTACATCACGTCGATCGCCGTCGGTGGTGAGTGATCAGCGTGTGGCACATTTGTGGCAATGCGAGAATTTCCTTTCGTCCGCCTTCGTCGCTTACTTCCAGGCCTCGGAAACCTTCTCGGCTACGGAATCAGCATGATGCACGGCATCCGCGGCCTTAGCGGAGTGAGTAGAGTCTTCAGGCGCCGCTCCGTAGGCACTACAGCTGACATTTAGTGGCGTTGGGTCTTCATTTTGGAAGGTATACTGACCATGATTATAGCGATTATTGGCTACATTGTGCTCGTCGATTTCCCCGACAGATCGACTTTCCTGACCCCGGAGCAAAAAGCCATGGTCGTAGAGCGTATTCACCGCGACAGAGGCGACGCCGTGGCTGACCCAATGACCACGAAGAAGTTCTTCTCTTATCTCTGCGAGCCAAAGATCTGGCTTTTCGCCGTTTGGTTCTGTGTAACGACTCTGGGCACTTACAGCATGTCCTACTTTCTTCCCCGCATATTAAAAGGTCAGTTGAAGTGTGTTTTTGTGTCCAGAAGTGTGCAGAAGTGCTTTGAAATGATGAAGAAGAGAAAACAGGTGGTGGCGCAGAAAAACCTCGGATTTGGCAAGGATCGGCGACACGGCGGGGTGGAGGTGCGGAACCATTACCTCTGGGGACCCTGCTGAGCGTCCATGTGGCGATTTGCTCTCTCCAAAACACCTTGAACCCCATCCGACCCGCTTTCTTGGATATTATGTTTCTCGAATTTCTGCAACATGGACGCTGACGAAAACAGGCATGGGGTTCGATGAAGCGAAAAGCCAGATTTTGCTCGCCCCACCATATGTCTGGGCTGTGGTTCCGGCGATGGGTCAGGCGTTCTGCGCAGACCGTCTGCGTAACTGCAGAGCCTGGATGATGCTGTTTGGTTGCTCCCAAACAATCATCGGGACGATGCTCTATTCCCACCTGCCGGAGACTTACAAGGCTGGAAGGTACATCGGCACGTTCCTAGCCGTCGGCGGATGCAACGCAAACGTGGGAATTATCCTGTCTTGGTCACAATGCTCCATTCGTCAGCAATCAAAGCGAGGTATGTCCCTTTCAGCAGAACGCCCGAATTTGCCAAGTTGACCCACCCAGGCTTTACTTCTGCCCTCATTGTTGCCTGGGGCGGCGTGGGAGGTATTCTCGCATCGACACTCTTCATGGACAGCGAAGCGAAGATCGGATACCCTACTGGTGAGTTTGAATGTGCCCCCTCAATCCCCCCCCCCCCCCCCCGGGCTGTCTTCGATCTCCTGGAGGATTCACGGCTGCAATGCGAAGACGATAGGCTGACGAGAAAGGAGTCTACAGCGTTGTGGGCTTCAACGCGTTCCAAATGGTTACCGTTGTCGGTCTCCGTTACTTCTATGTTTGGCGAAACCACCAAGCGGACCAAGGCAAGACCGTCATTGAGGGAGACCCCAACTTCAGGTACAGCCTTTAGTGAAATGATGTTAAGAAGAGGGCTGCTGAGGAGCAGCGGGAGAACTTAGGAGCGTTTGGAAACGTTGATTATCTTGGGAGAGCATCGGTAGTCTTGTAATGTTGTGTGCGAGGTGCTATGGAATGAATGGGTATTTCTATCCGAGAGCAGTCCATCGTTTTTACCCAAACCCTACGCCAGTGTCCTTGGATTTGCCATGTCAGATTGTACTCTACGCCAAAGCGGACTGCGATGAGGACAACTAAGCAGGCTTGTCCGCGCGCTCCAATGCGCGCATCGGCACCTGCACGCAGATCTTGTAGAGGAAAGAAGCTGATGTTGCCGTTGAGTTCATACAACTTCCCTTGTTCTCTTGGAATGACCGATCCGCAAAACGGAAGAAGGCTCGATTAGCTCGACCGATGTGTACAACACCTCATTCCAGCTGCCATTGAGTCCTATGTTTTCTGTTCTCCAACTCTCAGTCTTTGATTGCAAGCGCCATGACAGGCCTCGCGCCCCTCAGGTAAGTCATCATGGTCGGGAAACTGATCTTGAGAGAAACGCCAGGAAACTCGGCATTTCAAGCCGCGAGCAACTTCGCTTCCCCTACATGTGTCAACACAAAACCAATCCAAATAGTGCTTACGCTCGTTATCGACGGCCGTGCAAGGCATACTCAGTGGCGTGCGTTTCTCCTTCCACATATTGTAAATGGCCTCGCAAGCCATCCTTGCGTCCGTCATTGAAAGCGACGGAACTCTCAGGAATGCACCTGCGCTGAGTCCGCGCAATTTATGTTTAGGCCGATCTAAGGGAAGGTCCCCATTGCGTTCCGCAGTGTTCTCCGTCACAGCCTTCGCCTGCTGCCGCAAGACGTCTTCATCGGTACCCCGTGACTCTGAAAGGAAGTCACACACTGTCTCGACAGCGTACCAGATCATGCCGGGAACGTGAACCCCGTACAGCGTCGTCTTCTCACGGCCATGCCAGCGCAAAAGTGTTGATGTCGTAGACATTTGCGTCCACGCGGACCGAACTTGCTGGGTGGGGGACGACCTGACAAGCCAATGTCCCAATACGCTGATCTTGTCTGTCGGCGTCTGAGCGATCTGGACATACCGACGATGCCGACGTAGTTGCATATGTGAGAACCATCTTTTCAACTTGCATGCTAGAAAGATAAGATCTAGGGTTGTAGTTGCCGGAGGCTGCGCCAGGCTCCTGTTCGTACTGTCCGTCTAAAGTGAAACTCGAGTGATTCTTTGGCAGGTAATATACCCTGATGCATCCTGGTCGTTCCCAGCTCTTACTATCCTCGACTTAGAAATCACCGTCGAGCTAGCTATGCGCTCGTTGTCGAGCGCCGTCTGCAGGCGCTGGCGGCAGTCCTGCCGTCGCTGAGGCGGTGGCTGGCATCGATCAGGTTCTTCTCGAGGCGCTGGCCGTGACCGCATTCAGCAAGGGGTGCGCTTGTTTGCGGTGGACAGGTCCTCGTCGGCGCGACGCCGTGCGCTTCGTTCTCCCTGCAGGGAGGCTCGCGAGCGTCCTAATTTCAAGCTCTGCGCACTCTCGGCGAGCACGTCGATCTGGACAGCGTACAGCTCATACCCCGCGGGCGCGGCGTCTCGCTCGGCCGTCAACTGCATAGCTTGTGCGTTGGACACGGACAAGTCTTCGCACAGGTTGACCGTGGTCTTCTCGGCCTCCTTCATGTGCGCCTCGACCTTCTCGAAGCGCTCCTGCAGCGCATGATGGGCAACGAGGGTATCAGACGCGACCTGTCACTCCTTCAGCATTGTCTGCAGGATCGCGTCGGCAGCGCAGTCTCGTCGGTTACGCAGCAGAGGTTGACGACGCAGTCCATCATACCCTTCAAAAGTTGCGTTTGCCTCGTCGATCGTTGCGATGCGGGCTACGTGAGCAGCGGGTTTGACGTTTGACGAGCGGGTCGACCTCGTAGTCATAGGGGCTTGGAACAACGCCGTTAGTACGACAGGCGCTGAGTGCGCCGAGGAAGACGGCGGACTGGTCACTTCCGTACCCTCTGTCCACGGTCGCATTGCGTTCCGCCTCGAGCGCGTTCCAGAATGTGGAGCACCAGGCCGTGATATCGGTATCGACGGCAGGCCGTCATAAATCCGTGATCTGAGCAGGCTGACTCAAGCTCATTCGCAGCGTCGTGTGGCCAAGGTGCAGGAGTTGCAGCGGCTGCGACCAGGGGCAGAGACGGCGAGGGCGGGGGTGTGTGCGGGCAGGCTCCGTTCGGGCATACGTCGGGCGGGGCAGTCTGCTAGACTCGCTCTCGGTCGAGCGGCGCCGTGTCCTTGACGTTCATAGTGAGCTCGATGAAGGTCTAGTCGTTCCGGTAGTTTAGCGAGTTTGGGCGGAGCAGTGGACGTCAGGTCGATAGCATGTGGGGAGGTGACCGTGAGAAGAGAGGAATTCGGTGCGGTTGCGATGGACACGAGAACTACCGTACTGTCATCGATGGCCATGGACCGAACAGTTTGCCTTCACTTTGCTTTGCAGATGGACACATCGATAGGGATGAGTCAGTACACAGTCGTGGACGAGCTAAGTTCAGCCCCAGGCTTCTGCCGTGGCTGGCGCTTTGCTCATGGTGTTGGGCGCAACTTTCCCATGTCGCCGCCACCTCCTGCAAGCGTAACAGTGCACGACACGTGCAACCAGAGACAACACAGCTCCTTCCTCGCACCTCGCCGGCTCGATTGGCACCCGCCTAACGAGGTGCTGCTGCAACCTCTGCGTGTCGCAACTACCACAGCCCGACAGTGCTGGTCCACCTGCTAGCTCGAATACATCTCCGGAGTCCCTCTTGGCATCTGGACTTGTAGGGGCTCTGGCCCGAAGATTCGTCGTCGTTGACGTGTCCGAGGTCATCCACGGAGAGAAGCAGCGAACAAAGACACCTCAGGAGATTTGAGGCCGCGGGGTGGACGCAGTCTGCTAAACTGTCCGCTGAGGAAGGGCGGCTCGATGGTGTGGGCTACTCGACTACTCACTGTGAGCGGTGATGGTCTGGAGGTAGGCGAATCTTCAGAGTGCAAAGGGTGCAGTGCTCTATTGTGCCTGTAGGATATGGGTGTGATGTTGTGGTCGAGGGGAGTGAGTGACATGGCATGAATGTGAGTTGGTGGATGTTTGAGAGGAGACAGCGTGGGAAAGTTGCACCCTCGGCGGATACGGACGCTCCCGAGTCGTCAGCCCTTGGATTAGTCAACACAGCTCTCGAGCTCTCTGAACATTGAGTGGGTGGTCTACATGGTCTGGATGCATGCGATCGCGACCTCGCCGAATGCTCAAGCGAAAAAGCTCGATGCATGTCTGGGGGGCGGCGAGAAACGTAGAGTGTACAGTATCGTCTGGCTGGGAATCTCAAACTCAGTTGCATGTTACGTGTATGCCATGCCAAACATGACCGACGACCCCTGGGCGACCGGGCGAACCCAGATAGAATCGGTCTCGAATCCCGGGTCGGGGTCGGAGAACGCCTTTCGCAGATGCACGGTTTTCCACGGTAGATCACTTCGTCAGCTGGAAAACCTCGTGAATCGGGATAATATACCGAGGCAGCCTCTCCTAGATCAATGTTCCCACGGTCGTCATTCTCCCGACAGGCCCCGTTGTTTCGCAACTGCTCCGGCTCAGCTTGTTCCCCTTGCTCAGCTTACTCAGCCTGCGATGCTGTTGGATCGGGAGTGGGGTTGAGCCCTGGCGGCACGAGAAGAGCCCAAGAAGGGGGGGGGGGGGGGGGGGGGGGGGGGGGGGGG
>BCJJ01000046.1:71961-96894 GCA_039545355.1 Trichosporon coremiiforme
GGGGGGGGGGGGGGGGGGGGGGGGGGGGGGGGGGGGTTCATCAGCACTGTTTGATAACACGAAGCCAACTCATTGTCAACGTCTTTGTACTTCACCTTGAGAATCTTATAACCATCCAAGCGGCGTATTGATTACGACGCGCGGTTAGGGTGTTGGGAGTAGGCAAGTAATGGGTGGGAGAATAGTGGAAAGACGTTCGCAAGACAAATTTGATGAGAGTGAAGCTAGCAAATAAGATCTTACGAGGCGAGGTGACGTGTCGCGGAACAAGATGATGGAGTAGAGGGGAAAGGGCCGAAGCGCACCTGCGTCAGTGTGCTGTCTGATGGATGTCTGAGCACACAGCAAGGGACTGACACACACGATGGCAGTGACACAGCTCCCAGCTTCGCACCATGCGCCCCGCTCTGCTTCACCCCTGTTCGACTCTATACCTTAGCGGGCTGCCCATAGCTCAGAAGTCTTAAGCATCGTTCTCGTCATCCGACTCAGCGGTGTTCAAGCTTTCTACGACACTCGCACGAAGACGGATCTCGCCAATCAGGAACAAAGAATAAGGAGGGCGGGATCACATCCCGATATGTTGTGGAGCCCCGCATCGTTCCCCCGCCCTCACGTCCATTACGGCTCACCGCTTAGTTCAACCTTCTCCACGTCAACCACTCTTCAGTCGGCCCATCATGACAGCTCTTTACACTGCAACAGCCAATTTGTCTGCCCATGTCCTATCAAGAACTTAAACAGTGCAAGAATGAATACGCTCCCACTTTCGACTCGTGCACTGTGTTTCTCGTCATCAACGCGCATGGCTCAGTGAAGGCTATCTAGCGCTTTGATACGGCCGCATTTTCAGTGTGCACTGAGCGCACCCTCCGATGCTGACACCCCCACTAGACCACATGACCAATCCATCTCTCTTGCTAGCCCAACCCTCCATCCCCATCAACAGAGGTCGCCCCTTTGAGTGTTCGCGCGGCGCGCGGGGGACTGATCGGGATCCCCGACGCCAAGGTGAATGCTCCAGGGCTCCCTTGACTACGCTGCTGTTGCCGTTCTACGATTGTCGTATCCTCGGGATGCAAGCCTGCGTGAGACCGGGATCGGCGAGAGTTGGGTTGACCGAGGATAAGAGATGTGAGATGATTCATACGATGAGGCTACGGATATGGAGGTTCTGGCCATTATATACATGTTCCGCCTCAGCGTAGAATAGAGTCGAGCCTTCGGGAGGTGGTTCCGCGAGTGGAACGCCACATTGGCGAAGAGCCGACCGATGTCCGTGAAGTGGTTTCACGACAACGATCCAGTCTGCGAACACACCTCCCGAAGGCGCCAGCTCCTACAGAAGCGCATCGACATGAGAGGCGCGGCTCTTTGTCATCCCGATAGGAGCCCGCGGATCTCTCTGCGGCGTGCGCGCTGCACAAAGCATGCGCTGCGTGGGCTATTTAGTGAGTGAGACGCTGCACCGCCCAGCTAGCGGAGGAGAAGCTAAGCTGACGTGCAACCTTGAGGCAGAGCTTGGGGTGCTCTCATGACGGTGGGAGGGACGAAGACGCAGCCCGATGCCGTAGCGCTCGGAGCAGGCCACGTCTCGCATCCATGGACGCGCCGCCGCTGAATGCGAGGGGGATCCAGAGACTGTTACTGTGGAGTGAGCGAGGTGGTGATGGCTGTCGGTTGACTAAGCACCAGACCAGCCTCGAAGGCAACTGCGAGCCCAAGGCGAATGCTGAGCTCGAACGGGGGTATGCCGGGAGACAGTTTAAGAAGAACGCAGCATGCGTGGGCGCCGCGCATGCAGAATCAGCCAAGTCGAACGCAGGAGCGGCTGGGGAAGGAGCGCACTCGCCCTGGGCGAAATGACCACGAGCTTTTTCGGAGCGGACGCAGAGTTCGCCCGTGGTCGGACAAGATGCTCCTCAACACGTCTAGCGGCGAGACCATGGAGCGAATTGTCACAGGCAGGCAAGACACCGATGCGCGATGGAGTACTGTAGTACGTTCAGACAAGCACACTTCACGTGGCTCATATGGGGAGCAAGTCCGTTTCCTCAGCTGTCTGACCACCAGTTTCGGAGTGTTCACCAGCATATCTGTCAGAACTAGCCGCGATCATGTTTCCCAGGTATTCATAACCCAGGAATACTGTAAGGACGACTTCACGCCTTCTCCTTACCCTCTTCATACGTGGGGTAGCTAGTTGTCAGGTTTGATTCGGCAGAACCACTCACTCAGTGTACCCAGCGACACCCGGCGTGTAGAACGTAGAGCGGTCGTAGGGGGTCAACTTTTCCTTCTTCACAATGCGGTCGAGCAAGTCAGGATTGGCTACAGTCAGCGGTTTCAGTGTAACAATGGCTCACCGATGTAATGACGGCCAAAGGCGACGAGACCACCGTACTCTTCGACCGTCTCCTCTGCCGTCTCGGGCGTGAAACCACCGGCGGCCATGAACTTGGTGTTGGGAGACTTGTCGACCAGCTCACGCAGAGGAAGCGAAGAGTAGCCGCTGATAGTGCTGTCGTCCGCATCGAAGATGGCACCAACGACGCGAGGCTCAATGACATGAACGTAGGCGAGTTCGGGCTGAGCAGCAAGAATCGCCTTTGTCCAGGGCTCAAACACGGCTAGCCAGTCTTTGCACAGGCCAGCCATCCCCTGGAACTCCGAGTAAGGACTCAATCTTATCCCGGTGCGATCGGCGCCGACGGCATCGCAGACGGCGTTCAGAACACGAAGGGGGAACCGCATGCGATTCTCAGTGTTGCCTCCGTACTTGTCTGTGCGCTTGTTTGAGACCGGCTGCAAAAACTGATCGATGAGCTGGTATTAGCTGCTGCCGCTGTGTATGCTCTACTCACGTAGCCGTTGGCACCGTGGATCTCGACCCCGTCGAAGCCAGCCTCCAGGGCATTGAGCGCCCCTTGCCTGAAGTGGTCGACGAAACGGTCGATGTCATCTTCAGACATCTCCGACACCTGCACGGGTCCTCCACCCTTGTCGTACAGTCCGGCGGACGGGCCCATCACGCGCTCGACGACCTTTGGGTTTGCTACGCGACTGCGCGTCAGATGCAATGGTTAACGGCCACTCACCCAAGTGCCCACAGCTGACAGAGAACAATGCCCTTCTTGGCATGAATCGCGTCCGTAACTTTGCGCCACGCCGCAATCTGCTCCTTGGACCATATCCCGGGGCTTTTGTCGGTACCATACGCTTGAGGGTGAACAACGGTAGCCTCCGTGATTATCAAACCGCCCTCTGGCACGTCAGCGCAAGGCGAGAGATGGGCGAACCGTTTGTGCGCTGAGCATAGTAGGTCGCAGCGTAGTCTGGGGGGACCGCGTCAGGCAGGCTAGAATTGCGAAGGCGGGTCAGCGGAGCGAGGACCAGGCGATTCTTGAGGTGGAACCGTCCGACCTGGATGGGGGAGATGATGGTCGGCATTGTGAGGCCGATGAAGAGGTGAGAAAAGACACTGCGACAGACAAGCCCGACGTGACGCGTAGCTAGCTAGCCCCCGTGGCCGCGCTACAGTTGTAGACTGCTTCGGTCGCTCGGCGTCGGCGCGCGGCCGCCGGCGGCTACTCCGGCCCCGTGCTCAAACGGCTATTTCTGGCCAAGAGCGTGGGTTTGACGTCATCGTAGCTCAAGCACCTCGGCAATTGCACGTGACAAATCGGTGGCTGTGGTCGACCGGTCGCAGCTTGCCCTCCCAGGATACATAGTGAGCATCGAGTATAGCAGTGACCCGCAGCAGCGCTGCAGACAACGGAGGTGAATGATGCTTGCTTCATGTACTACCCACCCAAGCGCTCCAGGAAGCAGCTCGGAGCTCGGAAGGAAAGGTGGAGGTTGGGGCACGGACCACTGATCCTGTCAGCTGTCAGAGCTGCGCTTCCGCGGTCACGTGCCCCCCTGATAAGAAGCAACTGTCTGAAACGAGACAATGGAGGAGCATGCAGCACGCACACCGTCTGCAACGCGTGCGTGCTGCAGAAGCCAGAGAACAATGGGAATCAGCGACTAAACTACAGTCGGACAAGCAAACAGACTGCAAGTCAAAAGGGAGACTCAGCTGGCCCTTTTTTTACCGTCTCATCCATCATGGAGATACCCACTCGGAGGCTCGCCGTGGTCGCCGAGACTGAGGTAGGGAGCCCTCGCTGCTTACTTGGGTGCTGACCGGGGCAGTGCGGTACCACAACAGTCAAGAACTTACCGGTGGTATCGCCTGGGGTCGGCGAGCTCCTCGTCAAGGTCCGCTTCGTCGCGCTGAACCCAGCGGATCCGGCCATGATCCAATATCGACTGACACCAACCGGCAGTATCCTCGGTCTTGACTACGCAGGCGAGGTTGCTCTGGTAGGCCCCGAAGTGGACGGCTGGAAGCCTGGAGACCGCATTGCCGGAATTACCCCCGGCGGTATCGGCGGCCACTGGGGAGCCGCCGCCGAGTACGCCGCCGTTGACGCGTCGCTGGCATGGCATGTGCCAGGGTCCGTGGATCTTGCATCTGCCACCACTTACGGCATTGGTGGTGTGACGGCCGCCTTGGCGCTCTACTATCATCTCAAGACACCGATGCCCCCGGCGCAGGTACCAGGTGCTCCATGGTTCTTTGTGGCGGGCGGGTCCTCTTCGGTTGGTTTCTTCCTCATTCAATGGGCAAAGCGTGTCGGCTACAAAGTTGTGGCTATCGCTTCGGAGCACAACTTTGACATCGTCAAGCAATACGGCGCGGATGCGGTGTTCTCGTATCATGATGCCCCTGCCGCTGTGGCCGCTATTCGAGCGTTGCAGCCATCTCCGGCCGTCGGAGTGGACATGATTGGTGGGTCGTGCGGTGACTTGGCAGCGGAAGTTTTGGCTGGTGGCCGATACCTGTCCATTCAGTGGCAGTGTCACAAAGACGCCGAACTCGTGAGGCTTGGAGCAGCCTTCATGCCTGTAAGAGCCTATTGGTCAGAGGAGAGTGGCTTACCCCAACCAGCACGAGGAAACGGCACAGTGGAATACTCCTATCCCCGCCGTTCGCGACTGGACTCGGGCATTCTTTGAAGACCTGCCAGATCTCATCGAGAGGCAGGACATCCGCCCAGGTCCCATCACGCTGCGGCATGGGATTGAGGCAGTTCCTGATGGCGTTCAAGAACTGCAAAGCGGGGTGTCGGCGACGAAGCTCATCTATGAAATTGTTCACCAGTGACAGTGCTCTCACGCTTCAGAACAATCTCCCCGTTACGACGGCCCTTAGAAGACATGCTGCGTACGCAAACAGTTGTGGTAAATGTCAAAAGTCCTTGCATGAAGCCGAGAGCACAGTATAATTAGAAGAATGGGGTATTATAAAATTCACTTGCGGGGAGCAATACGGACACACTCGCCGTTCTTGAGCTCCCAGTTCTGACGGCACGAAGCAACCTGGCACTTGCCAGAGACGCAAGAGACACCACCGACGGCAACGCCACGGAGAGCAGTGCAGCTGTTACGTCAGTTTTAGTTTCACTTCGTTGAACTCACTCGACACCGACGGACGCGGTGCTGTTGCCGTAGACGCCGTTGGTGCATCCACCGCACGACTCGAGCTCAGCGTCGGTGTTGATGCACTCGTAGTACTTGGAGCCAGGGATAGCACATCCGGTCAGGCCGCTGGGGCAGTAGGCGTTGTCACGGCGCTCAGCCTCGGCACGGAGCTCAGCCTCAATCTCGCGCTTGCGGCGAGCGACAACAGAGATCTCAGGAGCAGAGTTGACATAGATGCTGGCAGCGCCGCCTCCGAGGCCACGGACCTGAAGACCACGGCGGGCAGCCGAGTTGCTCCAGGTGCCGGTGTTGCCGCAAGCAGTGTCGGTTCCACCAGAAAGAACGGTTCCGCAGGTGCAGCCGATGGTAGACGATCCAGTGTAGGTGAATGCAGCGTACTTGTAAGGCTGGCAAGCGGCGAAGCACTCGTTGATGTCGGTGACACCCATGGTCGGGCCACCGGCGAGCGTAGCCCCGGTCAGACAGGTGGAGAACTGCCAAGTGCCGGGCTTGTTCCAGGTGACAGTCCAGTCGGGCTTGAGAAGACCCAGGCCGATGAGGCCACCCTTAGCACAGGTGGTCATGCCCTCCTCAGCAGGCTTGACGAGGTTGCCGTCCAGCTGCCACGAGCTCTTGTTGGCACAGTAGCACATGTTGAGCAGGTTGATGCCGAGGACCGAGAGGGACGGCGACCAGACAGAGTAGTCGTAACCGGCGTTCGCGCAGCCGCTCTGGCAGGGGGCGAGGAGGACATTGCCCAGGAGGCTGCCGACAGTGTCGAGGAGGTTGGAGCTGGGGTAAGCGCCAGAAAGCGACCTCGAGACTTACACAAGGTTGCCTCCGTCCGCACAGGCGATGTAGACACCGGCGGCAGCCACCTGGTGAAGAAGGGAGAAGAGGGCCAGAACCGAGAGCGTGACCTTCATGGCGAAGCGATTTCGTTGGAGAGTTGGTGGGCTAAAACGAAGAGAACCGCTGGCCTTAAGTATCGCGTATCGCGGGCTGGCGCGGAGGGCAAACACTGCGAGTCCAATCAGAGAAACGGGGTCGGAGCAAAGAGCTGCTGTTCGCGTCCGCCTGTTCATGTGAATACCAGGCCGAGGGAGAGTCTCGTCAGCCTCAATAAGAGATCGTGCACAGAGCCGAAGCGCATGCCTCTACCTAATGCAGACATGTCGTTCGCTGCAACTAATTGCTCGCTGGAACTGAATTCATCGCCAGTGCCAATGCCACTTAGAAAGCCACATTGTCGAGGCACTGAATTAACCAAGGCCCTAAGGACGCGCCAGGGGCCCCCGCACGAAAAAACCTGAAAAAGACACGAAATGACTGCCCGTGTCCTGAGCCTTCTGTTCATTTTCATCGGTACCTGTCACGTCTGATCGTTATCAAGCCCTGCCCTGCTGCATCCGCAGTCGTATATTGTTGCGTTGCGTTTTTGAGAACATGCGTGAGTCTCGTTTGCGCTTAACTGTTCTCGCAGAGGACCGCGCGCATTGAATCGTTGTGCGATGGGTACGGGTCGTAGCGCTTGCTGTTCTTGGCGACCAGCTGCGGTGGGCTTGCTAGGTGTGGGGTCATGCATGGCAGGCGCGTGCCTGAGCGCCAGCGGAGGCGCTGCAAGATCTGCCTCATGCCTCTCAGCCGCGACTTGTCCGTGCATCGCATCATCGCACCGTGTTCTGGACTGGACCGGTGCTGGGCTCTGGGCAGTGCCTCAGCCCGGCGGAGAGTGCGGAAAAAGGCGACGAGGAGGCGACGAGGAGGCGCTCTTCCATCAAAAGACGCGCGTCAGGGACCGGCTCGTGGTGGCATTCAGTCCGGCACGCCAGAAGCAGGCGTGCATTCACAATGCGGATATCCCTACAAAGAACGCGTCTCCAGGAGGCTTCAGGTCCAGCCCTCGTTGGCGGCACTCTCTACTGGCCCATTGCTGCTTGAGCTATATGCTCGGTTCGCAATGCATTCACTGGCATGCGAGTCCTCGACCCTCGTCTACAGGTCCTTGTGTTGTCCCTCAGTGAATGTGTGGAGCTTCAGGCTCACTCGCCTTTCTAGCCATTGCGGCATTTGCGCTGAATGCCGCAGCGCACGGCCCCAGTAGTGAGCGTCGACCATCGAAATGTTCTGTGACACGGTCGCAACCACCATGCAGGCGGAACACATCGTCGTTTGGTACGCGACATATCACAAGTTGTCGCACTCTGTCGATCTTTTGTTCTCTGTCCACCCCCTAATGCCTTCTGCAGCCCATGTGCCGGTACTCACGCCCAGCCGCCGGCACAGGGCACAGTCTGAGACCGGCTGCAGATCGACACGTCGCAGTGTCGCTGCCGTTCTCCGACTGCGGATCACTCGCCAACGGTGAAAACGGTGAAAACAGGGTCAGCATGTCAGGGCAGCCGGGTCACAAATGTCCGTCCGCATCCTCTCGGCGCATTATTCCGGGGGTTATCAGGCAGACAGACGTCAACACTTGTGCTCTCGCGTGACCTTCAACGTGCGAGAGAGCGGACTCGCCTGACACTGAGTGAACCTTCGCAACTCAGTAGCGGAGCACTAGCGCTAGCGCTATTGTCTGCTTGCAAAAGGGGGGGTTTGTCACCTTAGTAGCTGGGTTCCTTGGCGGGGTAGAGGGGGCCCCCCAGATCCATGTACTGCTAGCGTGCTTTAAGCTTTTCGTACTAGCCCTTCCCACGGCCAGTTTTGATCGTCTGAGTCCTGGGTTAACGGCTATTTTCAACGGAGGCCGCAGTGGAGCCCGATGGTTTGACCGTGTCTGCGGTAAATCCCGTCTCCAGGGTGCAACAGAATACGGGTGTGGCGGTGGTGGCACCCAGGGCACCACATTGTAGGGCTTAGGCACTCGTTCGGAACGGCCCGATCACGGCTGTCGCATGCTCGTTTGCGTTCGGCCCTGCACGGGGCCAGGGCTGGGCTCTGCGCAAGAAGCTCCGCAACACTTTATGCTTATAATGCATTCGGAGGCCAGGGACAGGCATCAAGTATCCTGGCTGCTTCGCCGCTATGCGCCAGGCCCGGCCCCGTATTCAGCCCCAAGCCTTTGGCGTCTGGAGGCGGAGGTCAGCTACAGTTGGTGGAGCTCCTGCCATCAAATGCGCGGCCAGCGCTAATGGCTGATGAAGGCGTGAGGATCCTTGCAAGGCGCCAGCACGCCAGGCTGATCGCAGACAGTAGTCAACACATGCGTCCTCGCGTGCAGCAGCTTTTACATGTGCTTGGGTAGCATTAGGCATCTCAGTACAGGCTGCAAGAGGCTAGTACCACAATATTGAACATGTCTGGACTTCGCTGTGCGATCACTCGAGTTTGGAGCGAATCTGACATCAGTTCATCAGCACAAACAAGTGCCTACTCTGCTACTCTTTGGGAAAGAGAGCAACGAGACGTAAGGAACCCCTGAGTGGCGTGTGAACAACTCACTCGCCTTTCGGGCGTCAGCGGCTGTTGCTTTCGCCTTCCCCTTCGCCCCTCTTCGTGGAGGAGCAGAGAAAGGCCCGCACCTGTTCAGAACGAAAAGGCGTTCCCCTGAATGAAGCGCAGAAAGGTCGTCTGCTCACTACTGGTGCTGCCGAGATCATCGGCAGTCCGTCAGGAAAATCTATCTGGCGGGTTTGCAGGAGAGATCTTGTCCCGGAAGGCCGCGCAACGGGTGTTTGAGTCGGATGGGCTTATGGATATGCAGGGCTCTACCCTCGGTTTAGACCTCCCTCTACAGTCGAGAGTGGCTTCTCGATCTCCGGCGCGGCTCTTGCGCGATTCTTTCAGGCTCCTTGGCAGAAAAAAAAGGAGGATGCAAGAGGCGCAGACCGACTGAAAACGCACCCAACCAGGCTCCGATGTTCAGTGTTCAAGCCTGCCTTCTGAAAGCGGATGTGCCTAGCCATTCATCGTGTGTGTTGAGCGTCTGTAAACACTCGCAAGTGTCTGAGCCGAGGAACTGATCGGCGCGAGTCCCGGCCGAGTGGCTTTGGCTGTAGCAAACGGGGGTGTTGAAAGTCTCACCCCTTAATAACAGGCGTGGGAGCGACTGCGCGACCATGTGGGCAACGGCATACCTCACTTCCTACTACCACAGCCCCCCTCCCCCCCAGCACGTGGATCCAGTCACGCCTTTCTCTGACCTGCTTCCAAGATCACATTCCACCCTGTCTAACAAGGACTGAAAGGCGTTAGCCTCGATAAGTAAACAGACTGTGTTGTTCAAGAGGGATGGCGAGACCGCTCCGTGAGCTGCAACCTTGCACAGTGACCAGTGTGTGCAACAAGATCTCTGAGGCTGAAGAGACTGGTTTGAATGGTTGTCCATTGAGCTACGTCATGAACTGTTCTCTGGGAACTCTGGCGAACTCAATGGGAGAGGTGTGGCAGATTTCGGAAGCCCCGGAAAAGGCGGCACTGAGCGCCGAGGACTGTGCTCCACAGCCGCGGCGACCACATATGTCTGAGATCCAAATCCCCGTGAGATGCCAATGATGGATCGTTAGCTGGATTGCGGCTTCTGACATGCGGTGATTGCACGATCTTGTGCTTGCGCGACCTGCGTAGCGGTCGCAGAACACGCCGAAAAAGAACGATAGCTCGCAGAGGGCTGCGTTCCATGGCGATCGGACACCCGTGGGAAAACTAGAATCTGGGATAGGCTTTCTCCGACTCTGTTTGCGACGAAAGCCCGGCAGAATCGGCCGTTCGGCACACTGTCCCCGCAGGTTTCCCACGGTTGTCGCTCACCGCGTCGTTCACCGGCTACATGCAGACATCACAAAAACGAAAGGCGGTGACACTCTCGCATGTTGTGTCGCATGTCCGTCGTCGTGACGGAGCTGCCGTAGTTTTCGTGCCCACTTGGGAGTTTGAGTAAGGAAATGGCGATGTGGGGCAGATAAAGGCCCCCCTGAAGCGACTAGTCGGTAATCTGATGTTAGGACCGTGGCCTCATCACTGTGCTTTGCTTTATGAAGTTTATGAGATGGGCGATGCATCATTCCACGCAGAAGTGACAGATCATCCAGCAAGGATGATCTGCTGGGCACTGCAATCGCAACTGTACGTCATTGACTCTCCAATTGCCGTCGGCTCAACTGGCTCGGTAATGGGCGATCACAGTGGTGCGGCAGCATGTGACGCCGTGGTTGAAGAGAACAAGCACCAGCGAAGCGAAGAACTACTCATTCACCACAGCGCCCTGTTCCGTAGTTGTTCTGTCGGTGCTTTGCGTCCAAGATTGCAGCCCATCCCGAGTTGGGGCGTTGCCTATCGCGTGCCACACTTCCCAATCAGAGCTCGACCGCTGTGTCTTTGAAAAGTGTCGTCCGTCGTGCAGGCCTCAGGTGGGGCGGTTTGCCACCCTGCTCTCGAACATCGGACGAACTATCTCCTTCAATAACCCATAATACATAGAGGAGACGTGGCAACACTATTCCCAGTACATTCACATTCTCGGGGTCCCCACCTTGCTCAAGGCCTAGGATACTTTGCTCGACCTGCGCGGCTCTGACCTGGCGAGACTATAGAGTACAGAGACGTGATTAGCACTGATGTACCGGGGGGAAGCGAACCGCTATTCTGAGCTGCCACAAGGGTTTCCTGGGCAACAATCGTGATTTGATAGTGGACTCTGGGATGGTGGGTATCAGATCCTGAACGGCTCATTAGAGGAGCCAGCTGTATCGCGGAGAGAGAGTTTGGATGCGGAAAACCCTGGGCAGTGAATGGCCGCGGTCTCCATACATCCCTGTAGCGCCGCTATTGCGAAGACGAATGACTTGGCAACTTCGTTCAAGCTTGTTGGGAGAGACTGCGGGACTACTGTCCCTCCCATTGTGGGGCTGAGAGCTAATGAGGCCAGCGAAGGCCTTGCCGGGGCCGACGGGTTACTGCTCGTGTGACACCTGTTAGACAAGAAGCAGGGAGCACAGCACGGCCAATGCATCAACCTGAAGAGTGGCTTGCATGGGTAATGAGACGCTTGTGCGCAGCTGTGCGTTCAGGCAACGTACTGCGTGTTTCACGCGCTCGGCCGCGATCGAAACACACCAAACAGGGCGTGGCGCAGAACGGCCGTGCGCCAGCGCACCGGAGCTGCTCAACCGCTACGTTTGCGAGTGGAGTAGTGCAGAGGAAGATTTTCTGCCACAAACTACATGCTCAAGTGCCTCCAGAACGTCGATCCGCGCATGATAAAGTAGAAATCCGCCGACGCAAGAGCGTTCGTTCGGAAAGTATCGCGTTGTTTGCCTGTTTGTTAAAAGCACAGCTTGCTCTTTCAAAACAAACGTAAGGTTCCGACATCCCTGTCACAGGAGCGCCAACGTCAAGTGGTTCCAACTTCTCGACATTGGGAGCTCTGAGCAGAGCTCGATTTCCGGGCTCTGTGGTGGATGCCTCGGAATAAACAAGACCGAGCGGCCGTCTACAACCTTAGTCAGTCGTCCTGCGCTCGTTGAACATAATCCATTATTCAAATGCCGGAGCGCTGTTCACACTGACCGTAAATACACATAACGTACTCGGACAAAGCTCAAGGCGCCTCCCTCACACCAAAGATCAGCACGGCGGCTACCCACTACCCTTGGACAGCTGGAACAATCGTTGTAGAGGTTGGCTCGATAATCCGGGAACCTCGTGTCGTTTTCTGAGGCGGTATTGTTGAAGGGACTCGAGACTTGTGTCTGAGCGCGCACGTGGCACGTGCACAGTCGACACGTAGCGCACCTTTCCATCCTTACTTGAACAGCCCTCTGTAGCCTCTGTTTTCTGCATCCTCTTTATACACCGTTACAGCAGGTATCTCACAGACACTTGAGGCGTCGATAGTCCGAGGTAATCATTGAAGTCAGTCTGCGATAGCTTATCAGCTTTTCATTTTGAATAGCGCCAGCGCGCACGAGAAGGCGGCAGGGACCGATAGAGGAGGGCAATGATGGACTCAGCATGTTACGTAAGGTGGAGCGGGATAACATCCCGACTTTCCACCTTTATTTCGCCTGGGTTGCGAGTAAAGATGACCTGGTATGCTCACGGCTGTTGGTCGTACTGAGCAGCCCGTTACTGTCCATTGCGTCGGCCGTAGCTATCGCGATGGCCGTCTGTGTGTGGCATACGGGCCGTGGCGTGGCCTGTTACCCCCGGCAGTGCCCGCTGCTCGCGGGGATCGAACTCGGAATCTCTTCTTGGTCGGACAGCGCTCAAAAGATGTTGGGCCGTTCCTCCGATCGTGGCGAGCTCATTCACGTCATGGCCAGAGACGAGGAGAATATGGGTGGCAGGCACGGGGGACGGCAAGTCGGGGTTCCCGGCCCGCCTCAGTTTGTTAGCTATACGTTTTTGCCCGTTCAACATTGCCATTTTCAAAGGGCTCCCGTACTTTGGGACACTGGCAGTACGCGAGCAGTCGCTAGCAGAGGAACACTGAGCTGGCGTGCAGGCAGAAAAGCGCAACGGAACGTGCATGGGTAGTGATGTTGGCGTCAGCGTCATCACGTGACTCAAAATCGGCGGTCTGTGCAGCACGAGTTTCTCAGGGTCGCGCGTGTTACATGGCCAGGGAAGCAGCCCGCCATGACATCATGATGAGCGCAACAACGCGACCTTGACGTAACGTGCGTCTCTACGCATCGTACGCAACATGCCCCACCTCTGACCGCATACAAAGAGCCTCGACTGTTCTCTTTCCCATCCGTCCCCTCATCCACAACCCTCCTTCACCCTAGCCAGTTCACTATGTACCTCCCCTACATCGCCGAACTCGCCGCTGGTGCCCTCACCCTTGCCGGTCTCAAGCCCTCCGAGATCGCCAAGGGCTCCGTCATGGACTACGCCGTCGAGAAGTGCATCGACGATGACGGCAACGTCCGCTGCACCAAGCCTTTCCTCGTCAAGAAGGCCACCTGTTACAACATCGAGTGGAGCACCGACGGCAAGCTCTCCCACACCACTGCCGAGTTCCGCGATGCCGGATCCCACGAGATCGTCTACTACCGCGACACCAACGGCGAGTGGACCCCAGACAAGGGCGAGCTCGTCTACCTTGACTTCATGCCCAAGATTCCCAAGCAGGGCAACAAGACCGTCGACTACGAGGTCACGACTTGCAAGTAAACAGTGGTAGACCGGAGAATGCAGACGTAGTGGCTGTTGTAACGGTGTATGAAGAGAATACAGAAGGCGAGACTACAGAGGGCTACCGAAAAGTACGCGCGTGGAGTGCGCACGTGTCGCGCGCGCTCGGACACAAGTCTCGAGTCCCTTCAACAATTGGGTGGGGACCCGCACCGGCGATCAGGGCTGGGTGGTCGTGTTGAAATCCCGAGCCTTCTCTGCCTGTCTGTCTGCCTGTCTGTCTGCCTGTCTGTCTGTCTGTCTGTCTGTCTGCCTTGGGTAGCTATCCAGGGACTCGTTCACGCTGACAATGTTCCCTTCCACGAGCGAAAGAAAGGCTATAGCTCAGCAGATCGAATTAACCGCTCGTCAAGTGCAAGTCTGGTTGCAGGTATGTCACAATGTCCCGGAAGCTGGTTTGCACCAGTTTGAAGCGCCGGACCACATGCTGATACCAAACCAGAGTCAGCGCCAAAAGAGACGTCGGGAACGGGAGAGCGAGGGTACTGTTCCAATGCATGACGTGCCGTATCATTCCCCGCAAGTGCAATAACTACTACCAGTCTGGAGAGCATCCTTCCCCCTGCCACTCTGGGGACACGATCGATGATACTGGAGCATGGGCGACATGCCCATCACATTGCAGAGAGCGTGCCACGCTCCTGGCGTAACATGCGGCTTGGGGTGACCACGTCTTGCCCGATCACGACATTTCGAAGACCGATGGTGACCAGCCTACCATGTTCTCCATGTCACCCCCACGGGACTCGCATGCATCCGATCATCATCGTCCATACGCGTGGGGGCAGGAGGTGTCGGCCACATCGCCATCCTCGATGTCGTTTGGCTCGCATGCATATGTGTCCGAGACCAAGACGAGCTCTAGCCGTATCGGCCTTAGGCGCCGAACATACGAGGACTACAGGCCGACGCGCGCCGAAAGGGCAGATCGAAAGATATCGTGGCCTGGACATCGGTCGGCACCATCGCGTATGTCACGTCACATCTTCCACCGTCATTGACCGCCACGGTCATTGGTTCACCCTACGGGTCCAGAGCAGGAGGTGCTTTGTCTCTGCAGTCTCTCCGTTTTGAGCGAAAGATCTGGCGTCGAGCGGCCGACGGCAACTATCTGGCGCTCAGATGCATCGTGTAATCATGCATCCACCCATACTATCACTATAACGGGCTACTACATGCCAGCCAATCCCAGGTCGGCATTCTCAACACATCATGGGGTTTCCACGTGTTGGGAGCTGATGAATCACGTGTCACATGCAGCGAGAGTGATCAGAGTGATCAAAAAGAGGGCGATGGGGGTGACACGGGGCTCCTCTCTCAGGGCTATTCGGAATCCCTTGGCCAGGTGACTAAGGCACTACTCGTTGGCGGTGGGGTGGCCAATGGTCCATTAAAGAGTAGTGAGGATGGGGCCTTGCAATTTGGGCTATTGTACGTGGTGTCGGCGACGTTGTGCAAGTGAACAATGGAGAACATGAAGCGTTCCTCCATCTCCGTCAAGTACGTCAGGTGTTCCTCATGGTACTCCCCGTTCAAGTAGCCATAGTGAGGGCACTTTAGCACATACTGTAGCTCCGACACGGCGAGGGAGGGACCCCTGATAAGTTCCCGGCTCGGTGGTAGGCTCCGTGCGAGGATCCTCCTAGAAGGCCATGTCGTTGATGTCGCGCCCGAGCGGATGTTAATGCAATTCGTGAGTACGAGCAAGAGACGTGGAAGGTCTTGAGAGATTGCCTTGGAGTGGCAAAGAAGAGTCAGCATGTGCGACAGGTGGTCGCCCACGCTACGCCCAGGAGCTGCGCATAAACAAACCCTTGCGGACCAAACACTCAGCACAGAGAGACACTACGCCGGCCATGGCTGCAGGACGAATGAGGCCGGGCAGTCATTAAGCCGGACCGTCATACGGTGTTTCATTCGTAACAATCCGCGACTTTGCGTCGTTTGGCACTTGTGGGTACTTTCGGGTTCGATGGGACGTTGACTGGCTCAGTCATTACGGCGGCGTTCGCGTTCGGGATTACGATCACGGGATACCTCTTGTATCTTCGTCACGAGAAAAGGCTCTTGGATGGAACTCCGGAACAGGTCTACAAGGTCAAACGTCGCGGTGTGACAATCGAGCAAGTGGAAATGGGCTGGAGATGCGAGGGGTACCAAGGTGCCAAAGTAGTTGTGGAGTGGGAACCAAATGCAATCAAGTGCGGCCTAATACCACAGCCAGGTTCGCGACGTGTCATTATCTCCTCCACCCACATTGTCGACGACCTCCGTTCTTATCTCCCGACTCGATTTGCTCCCGTCTATCTTGTCAAGTCGGGACGGCGCCGCCTGGCTAGATAGATGTCAAGTGTGCACGAGGGTATGGTACGATATGGTAAGTACGACCACGTCAAGCTCGCAACTACCCAGGAAGCAATACAAAGTCGTGCTGTGCGTCTCCAGCAATGATCGTCCTTCACCCTCACACACGCTTATAGAGGTCGAGACTGTACGCCGACCGGTGTCTTACATACCGGCACATACCGACGTGGTGATATGGAACTGAATCTCGGCATCTTTTCGGTATCTGGCACTCTGTGACTCACCCGACAAGGCGAGCTCGCTGAAGGCTCCCGTTGTTCCTTGCCCTCAGCCAATACGTGCTGTTGGACGGCACTGACAGCACATTCTCAGCATCATGGAAAAGCTGTGGAATGTATACTTCATTACAAGTGTAACCTGCGTATTTACCCGGATGTTTTCCCTGATCTCAAAGTGGATGGGCTGACGCTATGACATCAACTCGGCATGTTCTCAAGCCCCGCTCATCATAGTGCCATTCATTACCCAGGCATGAACTCACACGCGTCAATGGCGCATCTTACCTCTGGTGATGGATTCCCCAGGTATATAACACCCCCCTTCGACAGATCGAACATCAGGAAGCTCTGCATTCGAGACCTAACATACTTATCAGTGACCGAAAGCATGGCCCCAGCCACACCGAAACCCGCAACCGACATTATCGTCAAGCAGCAGGAAGAGGCAAAGAGGAGGCTCCCCTTTGTCGATACCCAGGACTTCGCCGACGCAACCAATAACCTTATCGGGCCACGTAAGCCTAACACCGTCACCGACGCCAATGGCCATGTTGTGTGGGATAACAACCAGTACGACTTCCTCAATGGAGACGCGCCCGACACCGCCCACCCGAGTCTTTGGCGCCAGTCCCAGCTTACGTCCATTGGCGGGCTCTTCCAAGTCGCCGAAGGCATCTACCAGGTCAGAGGCCTCGACATGTCCAACACCACCTTCATCGAAGGAGCCGAGGGTGTGATCGTCATCGACCCGCTCACGTCGCGCGAGACCGGAGCCGCGGCCCTTCAACTTTACCGAGACCACCGAGGACCGAGGCAGATAAAGGCCGTCATCTACACGCACCCCCATGCCGACCACTTTGGAGGCGTCAAGGGCATGGTCACCCAGGACGACGTCGATTCGGGAAAGATAGCCGTCCTCGCTCCCGTGGGGTTCCTTGAGCATGCCGTATCGGAGAATGTGTACGCGGGCACCGCCATGAGCCGGCGTGCTGCTTATATGTACGGAGCCGCACTTGGACGGGGAAAGCAAGGCCAGATTGGTGTGGGACTTGGACAGACCGTCTCCACCGGCGAGGTCACTCTGATCGCGCCAACGGACAGTATTGCGACTACAGGAGAGACGAGAATCATCGATGGAGTTTCCATGGAGTTCCAGATGGCGCCGGACACTGAAGCACCTTGCGAGCTGCTCATTTATTTCCCCCGCCAGAAAGCTTTATGCGCTGCCGAGGACGCCACCCATACGTTCCATAACCTTGTGACACTGCGTGGCGCCTTGGTGCGCGACTCACATGGTTGGGCCAAGTATTTGACCGAGACGATAGACCTCTTTGGCGAAAGGACGGACGTTGTCTTCGCCTCCCATCACTGGCCGACTTCGGGGGCCGCCAACGTCCTTCGGTTCCTAACCCTGCAGCGAGACCTGTACGCTTACGTGCACGACCAGACGCTGCGCATGTTGAACCAGGGGTATACGGGCCCAGAGATTGCCGAGAGAATGCGTCTCCCGCCAGCCCTCGAGGAAGCCTGGTGCACCCGCGAGTATTATGGCTCCGTCAGCCACAACGTAAAGGCTATCTATCAGCGCTACATGGGCTGGTTCGACGGCAACCCAGCACACCTGTGGGAGCACACCCCCGAGGAGCGTGCCAAGCGCTACGTGGACCTCATCGGCGGCGTCGACAAGGCCGTTGTGGCGGGCGAGACGGCCTTCAAAAAAGGCGATTTCCGCTGGGCGGCCGAGATCCTCAATCATGCCGTCTTCGCCGACCCCAGCAATGACCCGGCCCGGAGGTTGCTGGCCGACACGTATGAGCAGCTGGGCTACGGTGCAGAGAACGGCCCGTGGCGTAACTTCTTCCTCTCGGGCACCGCGGAGCTTCGCTCGGGCAACTTCGGCACGCCCACGGCCGTTGTCTCGTCCGACGTCATCTCCCAGCTCACACCCGAGATGCTGTTTGATTCGTTTGCCATCCAGATAAACGGCCCGGCGGCGTGGAACGTCCAAGTCTCCATGGATGTGATTGTCACAGACACGACAACACAGTATCGGCTGTGGCTCTCCAACGGCGCCCTTGTCTACACGAAGGCGGCTCAGGCAAACGCTGCCAACGTCAGAATTACGGCCACGAGTCACTCCCTCACTGCTTTGGCTATCTACGGGCTCGACCCGGAACAACTCGCGAAGGCAGGCATCGTTCTGGAGGGGGACATCGGGGCTCTGAGACGGCTAGGGGCACTTCTCGACCCAGGGAACAGCAACTTCAACATCGTCACGCCATAAGAATCACGCTCTTCTTAGCCTGCCATAATATATGAAGACCTTGGCTGTGCAGTCGTTGCGGGCCTGTATCACCGCGCCGCGGATGGGCAGAAACATGAACAGAAGTGGTCGAGTAAGCGGAGCAAATCTGGCGTCGGAGAGGCAAGGTCGTCGGCGACCAAGCTGGACTGATGTTGGGTAGGCGGACAGTTGCGTATAGCTCACCTTACCTTGAGAACGCTGTTGGACATTGTGGTGTGAGGCTGCACCAAGTGTTGATAGGCATTCTGAGCAGCTTATCGGATGCCAAGTCTGCCGCGCCCAATGATATGCATACCAGCGGCTTGGAGTGACAATCATGGTGGCCACGAACGTGAAATAGGCGCGGAGCTGGGAGAACCGCGATAGCATACAGCGCATCGCATGCTGGGGGTCGGTTGTACTTCCCGTACGGCACGCCTTGTACAATCATTTTGCATCTTCTATACACTGTGTGTGCCAGCTACGGAGACTTCGGCAGCTTTCCATCAGACGAAGTACGGACAGGCGTGATCTCGCCACTAGTGCGCTCCACCACGACGGATGCGGTGGCCGCCCGGCGGCCAGGAAGCTTGTCGAAGAGAGGGAGCTCGGGGGCGTCGTAGAACATCAGCATGGGGATGCCGAGCAGGCATCCGCCGATAATGTTACCGATGAGACTGGGAATCATGGACTTGGCGATGTAGTGGGCGACGGTCACACCCGAGCCGTTGACGATACCCATGGGAATGTAGTACATGTTGACGACAACGTGCTCGAATCCTAGAAAGACGAAAAGGAACGCCGGGAGATGGATGGCCATGATCTTGGACGACGTCTCGCGCGCGCCGGCGCCGAGCCACACGGCCGTGCAGACGAGGAAGTTGCACCCGATGCCGCGGAGCACGCAAGCGCCCCAAGTCTCAGTCGTCTTGGAGACAGAAACACCCTGGGAGTACTTGATGAGCGGCTCGGCGGCGTACAGATCCGAATAATGGGACATGAAGGCAATATAGCAGAGCACGCCAGCGAGGTTACCGAAGAAGACGATGAGCCAGTTGAGGGGCAACTCCCAGATCTTGATGCGGCGGCGCACCAGTGCCATGGGCATGAACATGAGGTGTGCAGTGACGAGCTCCTGGCCGGTAAGGACGAGCATGATGAGGCCGATAGGGAAGAAGAAGGCGGAAACGAGCGAGATAAGCGTGGGATAATCGATCCGGAGCGTGCCAGAGCCGGCTTGAATGATCTGTACGAGCATGGCACCAAACACGAGGATCCAGCCGGCCATCCACGCCTTGAAGAAAGAGACGTAGTACGGCTGGGCCGCCTTGGTGGCACCCAGCTTGACAAAGTCTGCGGGTCAGCGCGCTGGCAGGGTGCGCGCTTACAGGATGTGACCTCTGCGGGGGTCAGAGTGTCGGACATGATGGAGGGGATGGGCCGCTTGTCGTGGATGCTGCGAGCAGTCTTTAAATGCCCAGATCCGTGGTAATCTATGCTGATATGTGCTGTTACGTGCGGTTATGTGCTGCTCTGTGCACGGCATGGCCATGCCGCCACACCGGACTGCCACTTGCTCCCGCCCTGGCTCCTATTTTCGGGCTCCTTATCACGGTCCAGCAATTTGTGCCTTATCTCCGCAGCACTATCTCAGCCCCCCCCCTTTAGTGCCAGCCAAGGTCAGTCACCCATAAACAGCACCGCCGTCGGCCCCACAAATGTCCGAGCACCCCCGTGCTTTCCGAATGTTTCCGAGCGACGGGGGCCCGTATGCGAGCGTGGGGATCTAATTTAGTGTGCCGAACATTCTGAATTCCACATCGCGGGGAGAGTAGATGAGCGTTGAAAAGCATTGATCGGCCCGATAAGCGCAGAGATAAGAGCGGCTTATGTGATAAGAGCCGCGGTGGATTGCAGTTGGGAATTACGGCAGCCACAGATAAGGTCGGCGCTGTCCCCCCGCTCTGTGCCAGAGCGACAGCCAAAAGCAGTGAGCGGACGTGCGGCAGATATCCACGTTCCGGTTGTCAGCTCCACATTGTCATTCGTCGATGACTTGGACGGCTATCGAGAGCCGTTTATTGGAGTGCAGGCACCCCTTGCATGCGCACCTGAACAACATTGGCATAGCCAAGCAGGTCCTCTTAAGCAACAAGTTGGAAGATTGAGTCGTCACAGCTTACTACTACACCATGTCAACAACCCGCGCACGCAGCCGCCGCGACAGCTCGAGCGGCACCGCCCCGCGCATTGGAAGTCGCAGCCGGAGTACGCGGCGGATGAGCACCGCGCGGCAGGCGAGCAGGAGCAAGTCGTGCCTGCCGGGCGAGCGTCGCATCCAGGTCATGGTCGTCGGCCTGGGCATGGTCGGCATCGCTTTCATCGAGAAGCTGCTCACGCTCGACGTCGAGGGCCGCTACTTTGTGCGAACGTGCGGCGAGGAACCGACGTACGCGTACAACCGCGTCGGCCTCACAGAGTACTTTCAACACCGCAACATTGAGGACTTGTACCTCAACGACGTCTCGTGGTACGCGCAGCAGAATCCGGAGCACTTTGCCTTCCATATTGGCGAGCAGGTGAGACTGTTCACCGCGCCAGAGCTGACGTGCAGGTCACCCACATCAACCCTACGAGCCGTACGGTTACCACCTCCAAGAACAACCTTTTTCGGTATGATATTCTCGTCATGGCCACAGGATCCGTTGCCGACCTCCCTTCGTACATCACCAGGGCCGAGGCAGCCAACACCAATGGCGTTTTCGTCTACCGCAGCATCGCCGACCTCGAGGGTATCATTCAGTATGCGGAGCGCGACCACGTCAAGCGGGCCACTGTCGTGGGCGGTGGGCTGCTCGGGTTGGAAGCCGCAAAGGCCGTATACGACATGCCCGGTGTGCCAGACGTCTCCATCATGATCCGGCAAGACTACCCGCTCAACCGCCAGCTCGATGCACCAGCTGGTGAACTCGTGATGCAGCGCATCGAAGGAATGGGGGTGAGGGTCCTGACACGATGTTCCCCGAAAGGCATCTCAGTCGACAACGGAACGTTCACCGGTTTCAATGAGCCACAGATCGAGTCTGACATGGTCATCTTTGCCACTGGTATCCGCCCGCGCGACGACCTGGCCGCCGCAACAGGCATGAAGACAGCTCCGCGCGGCGGCATCATTGTCGACGACAACTTGCTCACAAGCCTCCCGAACGTGTACGCCATTGGCGAATGCGCCAGCTGGCGTGGAAACTACTACGGCCTCATTGCGCCCGGTATCGAGATGGCCAGTATCCTCGCGTTCAACCTCACGCAAACTCACGGCCGCGGAGCACACGCGCCCAGAAAGATGAACCCGCCTGACCTGTCTACCCGCCTCAAGCTCATGGGTGTCGACGTCGCCAGCTTCGGCAACTACTTTGCCGACGCGGCGCCCAAGCCGACCCCGACGGCCCCGGGGGAAGTGGCCATCAACCAGATCCGTCCCAGCCGGCGGGACCACCTGCTCGCGGATGGTCCCATCAAGTGTCTCACCTACCACGATCCCATYGCCTCCGTGTACAAGAAATATCTGTTCAGCGAGGATGGCAAGCATCTCATAGGCGGCATGATGATCGGGGATGTCTCGGACTTTACAAAACTGGTCGCCATCACYAAGAAGAAGAAGGCGCTCGATGTCCCGCCGTCTCAGTTCATCCTYGGAGCCAAGGCCAACGCCGACGAGGACGGAGACGACCTTGACGACGACGCCGTCGTGTGCTCATGCCACAATGTCACCAAGGGAGCCATTTCCCAGTGCGTCAAGGACGGCATGACCGAGCTGCCCGACATCAAGTGCAARACAAAGGCGGGTTCGGGCTGCGGTGGCTGTGTGCCCCTCGTGTCGGCCATTTTCAAGAGCGAGATGAAGAAGGCCGGCCACCAGATTAACAAGAAGTGAGCCACACTGCGGTACACCGCTCACTCCAGCCTCTGCATGCATATCAAGATGAGCCGGCAGGATCTGCTCGCTGTCGTCAAGGTCAAGAAGCTCTCCGACTTCCGCACCATCATGGATACTATCGGCGAGCGGGGATCCCAGGGCTGCGAGATCTGCAAGCCCGCCATCGGCAGTGTCCTTGCCGGCCTCCACAACGAGCACGTAATGCTCCCGAAACACCACGGCAACCAGGACACGAACGACAAGTTTATGGCCAACATCCAGCGTAATGGGTCTTTCTCTGTCGTCCCGCGTATGGCCGGAGGCGAGGTCAAGCCCGAGCAACTCGTTGCCATTGGCCAAATTGCCTCCGAGTACGGTCTGTATACCAAGATCACGGGCGGGCAGCGTATCGACATGTTTGGAGCCAAGAAGCCCGACCTGCCCGACATCTGGGCCAGGTTGCACAAAGTCGGCCTCGAATCTGGCCAAGCTTACGGCAAGTCTCTGCGCACTGTCAAGTCGTGTGTTGGCTCTACCTGGTGCCGCTTTGGTGTCGGCGACTCGGTTGGCCTGGCCATCGACCTGGAGAACCGGTACCGCGGCGTGCGTGCTCCTCACAAGTTCAAGGGTGGTGTCTCGGGATGCGTGCGCGAGTGCGCCGAGGCACAGTCCAAAGACTTTGGCCTTATCGCGACAGACAAGGGCTGGAACAGTGAGTAGATGTATGAGTATGGCTGATACCAGTCTTTATCGGTGGCAATGGCGGCGCCAACCCGCGCCACGCGCTGCTCTTTGCGCAGGATGTGCCGCCCACCAAAGTGGTGCGCATCCTCGACCGCTACATCATGTTCTACATCCGCACAGCCGAGCACCTCCAACGCACCGCTCCGTGGGTGGAATCGTTTGACGGCGGCCTGGCCAAGCTYCAACGCATCCTCATCGACGACGAGCTTGGTATCTGCGCCGACCTCGAGGCAGAGATGGCGTCCTTGGTTGACTCGTACGAGGACGAGTGGAAGAAGGCGGTACAGGACCCATTGGTGCGCTCCAAGTTCCGCCAGTTTGTCAACACGCCCGAACGCCGGGAGGCCGTAGAGATCGTCAATGAGCGTGGCCAGAACCGCGCTGCCGACTGGCCGAAAGAGTTTCCCTCRCAGAAGTTTACSCTCGCGTCGCTTCCGACACCCAAGTCCGAATGGAAGTGGGTGCCGCTCGCCACCGTGTCCGACCTCGCACCCAACGACGAGAACACAACGTCCGCAGCTGTACGCTACGGAAAGGACTCGCAGCTGGCCATCTTCCATGTTCCGCACAAGGGCTACTATGCCACGCAGCAAATGTGCCCACACAAACGCGCGTTTGTTCTCGACCACGGCATTATCGGCGACAAGAACGGCGAGCTGTACGTCAGCTGTCCGCTGCATAAGCGCAACTTCAAGCTGGACAATGGCGACTGCATCAACGACACTGATTACTCGGTACTAGCCTTCGAGGTGCGACCCGAGGGCGGCAAGCTTCTCGTACGGCTACCGCCCGAGGATGAGCTGGACATGGTCATCGGCGCCTCCAAGTGGATGGTCCGCAAGGACACGGCYAAGGARATGGGCGGCATTGCGGCTACGGCGGTAGGTGGCGGCGGCTGTGGAGGCGACAGTGGGGGTTGTGGTGACCCCAAGCTAGAGTGGTAAATAGTCATGTGCATTGATTTAACATTGTCAGCCTGCTCATGGGCCACTATACCGTGCTACATATGTCATGTCCAGACTGACGCGCACGCATACTGCTGGCGGCAAGGTCCATGATGGCGGCGTCGTGTCYRSTGTCGTCCTACTGTAGGCCACCGCGGGCGGYGAGCACTACACCAGCTTCCCCCAGTTGCGGCCACACGAGAGCTAGTGTAACGAACCGATACAACCCACGCAGGAACCCCCCGCGTCAACGACAGTCRGCGACGRTCACGTGACCCACGGCAACCCGYGAAGTCACGAACTGTCGGCAACTGTTGCCGACAGTCCAAGTAACGCACGACCCAAACACCCCAAGTGTTCGCACAGCCATCAATGACGAAGGTGTTAGACCTTGCCCGAGTAGATGTACGAGGGCAACGGAAACCGTAGGAGTCGTAGCATTAATTGCTAGTCGAGAACCAATCCGCGCAACTAGTAAGATGAATGTCATGCCGTCGAGTTACGCCATGACATCACCGTCATTACTCAGTCCTCCTCTTACACTCTTGCCACCGTGTCCTCCTACTTGTGATCCTAGTTCCCATTGTACTCCTTCAACGATGGATCATTTGTCATCTCCACGTCCAACATCCCTCCCGGGTTAGGGGGTGCATAACACGTCTATCTGCTTGTATATCGGTACAGAGGTGGAGAGATTTAGGGATGGGGAGTGTTCCGAGAAGGGTTAAGGGGTGCATAACACGTCTATCTGCTTGTATATCGGTACAGAGGTGTTAGGGGGTTAGGGGGTTA